>VYZT01020682.1:0-49800 GCA_013400735.1 Pomatostomus ruficeps
TTTTTTTTTTTTCTGAGATAGTCACAGAATGAAGAACAAACAAAGCAGTCACAGCACCAGATTCCCACCCAGTTTTCATTGTCAGTACATGAAAGATCAGTGAGACAAACAGGGCATATTCCTTTACTGCACCTTCCCACACCAGGCAAGGACCACATGTGTCACCACAGGCGTACCTGCAGCAGAACGTCCTGCTGAAAGCAAGACAATTGTTTTATTATTTGCTTCCTGATACGTATCACTGCCAACAAGTTGAGCCTAAAAACAGACTGGTTCTCTCTTCTTTTATAACGCAGAATATTCCACTTTTATCAGCCTCAACAACAGTAAGGTGTCTCATCCTGTAGAGATCGTTATGTCTCCCCTATTATGTATAAAACATATTCAAGCAGCCGAGGAGTATTCTTAGCCACAAAAAGCTATTTTTAGTTTTTACACTTCCTGCGGGTCAGTTTGGCTACAGAAGCATCATCATTCCTGGTTTTTTTTCCCTAAATTAACAACACAGCTCTGCAGAGTCAGGGCTTGACCCTACAGTGCTGGGTACATGGATTTACCAGTCTAAAATCCAAGCAGGAGTGAAACCCCAGTGCAGCACAAACATCAAAAGAGAACAGCCAGAGAAAAACCAGATAATGCAACTCAGTAACGGTGTTTTGTCTCTTTAAGCTCATCAACATTATTTCTGTAGGCTGAAATTCCTTTTTCCACGGTCAGATGTAGTGTATTGTTTTTTGTGATGTTTACAAACTCGGTATCTTTTCCTCAGGCTCTATTAATATTCTCAACTTCAACCACTGAAGCATCTGCAAATTTCCTTATGAAGCTGTTTTCCTGTCCTTTCAGTTGGGAGGCTACTTACATTGAGCCCTAATACTCCTCCTTTCAGTATCCCTGACACATTTTCAATTACATTTTGCCACGCTATCAGTTCAAATTTCACGTTCTAATAATAGCCACAAACACTTCCATCCCAAACCAGCTCAGGGAAGGAGCGGTGCCCAGCTTTCAAAACTTCCCTGAAACGCACAGGAGGCCAAATTAGATTATGACAGACATTTCCATGAGCTAAGCAACTTGGAGAGCTTAACTTCTTAAAGAACAAGACCTTCCCAGTCTTTCTGGCAAGCTCCCCAGCCACAGTACTGCATGCTAAAGAAAATCTGAACTATTGACATACTCTACTTTCAGCTTACTTAAATAATATTTTCCATACTTGTGCTCAACTAGCAGTGATATTGAAAAAGTAAATAATTGACATTATGCAAAAATATATGGACAGGAAAAATTCTGAGTGCAGTACTTAAAAGTTTGCTACAGTTGTTGTATTTCTTGGCCAAACACGGTAAAAAAAGGGAGTTTTAGGATTAATTACTTATTCCAGGCTTTTACACACAAAAAACTTACACGCCTGCCCAGCATTATCCATAAAATCCAAAGAAAAAGAAGAGCCCTTTAAGCAATGCTCTGTGTTCAGTTTTGGGCAAAGGTATTCAGCATTTACAGATGAAAAATGTTCATGATTTGAAATTTTATCAGTGTCCCTGCTATAAACCACTCTAAGAAAAGACACCGTCTTGTTTCAAATGTTGGAGCACTTCCAGTATCTGGCAAATTTTAACATGTATCCCTGGCTTGCCAAACATGAAAGCTAGCTGTCAAATTCCTCCCAGATATGATAAAGATGGCACTCAGGATTCAAACTCTCATTTATATAAAATAACACATACAAAAGGTTTTTAGACTTGATATGGCATGAAGCTTAAATTCTAGCCTGCAGCATCTTTGCTGTGAAACATTATTTTAAGTAGATAACCACAAGCAATTACTAAAGAATTAGAACTTTACGGGCTATAAAATCCACTCTTCACCCCAGAACGCTACCCAGCTCTGGACTAGGAGGTATGGCAGAGGCTGCTGCGTGCCTGTGATTTTAGAGAAACACTCTCTGTGAACCGTGGACTTCATAAAGCACTTGCTGACCCACAAACAAGCTGGATTGCTTGGTCCTAAATGAACTCCTGGAGACTTAAAATGATTAGTAATCCATTAGTGCTGATAATGCTGTTTCCACAGTGACAGCTCAGTCAAGCTCTCAAAGTCCGATATTTGATGCATTTGTCTTTCTATCCTGCTCAGTAGATTATTAGATTTTATATCACTGAGCAGGTTTGCATTTTACCTGTTTTACCGAAAGAACCCTCGACTAGATTTTCCCATTAAAGAGTACTAAAGTGCCAGTTTAATTTGATCTTTCAATTTAAAAAAACAAAGACAAAATAGGCTGATATTCATCTTCAAGAAGCAGAAACTATTCCTTAGCATATAAATTAAAGATATTTTACAGTCCTTTCAGGGACCATAAATTTGCAAACGAACAAAATTAATGGTAAAATGGAGCAAAACACAGATCTGTGTTAGAACATTCAAAGAGATATTTTATGGTATATAAATGCTTTTTTCAGTCCTTAACCAGACAACAATGTATAAATGTATAAACACAGCCTCCCAAATCCAGGTCTTCATGCACTTGCAATGGTTAAATTATAAATCAGCAGCAGCAGTAGCTGACTGAAGGCCTCCTTTCAGCAACAGTGCACTGCAGATAAGCCATATGGAACATGAAAAGTTTCCAAGTGCAGCAATCCATCTGCATAATATCCTTCATAATCTTTTAGAAGTTCTTTAGGAAAAATATTATCTCCTACTCAGTTTGCCAAGAAAAAAAATGGCTTAACTCAGATTACAATTCATTTAATAAAAAGAATGGGGTTCTTTAGGTCTACCTGCCCATGTAGTACTGCACTTACAAATATTTCCTGTCCTGAATAGCTCTTTACAGCTTTAAAACTGGAAAGGATAACAGAACTATTTCAGAGTCTTGGTACTCCAGATAACTTAGTGCTATCAAAACAGTAATTACAACACAAATGGCAACCATTCCCAAAGAAAATGTTTAGTAGATTCCAGGGATTTATGCTATTGTTTAAATACTGTTCACATGTAAGATTATGGGAACTGGCCACATTTCCCAGAACAAGCTCTAATACCTTTAACATTTGTATGGAACTGCCATCTTGTCTCACCAAAAAACACCCCAAACATAAGCGAGTTGAATGAGACAACTGAAAGCAGGAATTTGAAAACACCAGCTGAGATCAGTGTGTACTACAGGAAACAGAGACTCCCCAAAAACAAGGAAAGAGGGTACAAGCAATTACACCCCTATTCTCACTGAACTAAAATAATGAGAATGAAGGACTTCAAAGCTGTAATAATGGCACAATTCATGTCTCACTACAGAACCTCTCAGCTGTGTGTCAACAGCATACACTTAATATGGTTTTTCCTGCATAGCCTCGATTTAGTGCAAATTATACCAAAGCCAAAGCACCTCTCTGAAAACCATCCTGACTCAATGTGAAAAGGGGGTGGGAAATCAAAGGTGGGAAAGCAAAGGCTGGGCAGGAATCAGGGACAGTGAAATATGAGTAAGCTTTATCATGTAATTCATGTCAACATTGGATAAAGACTGCTTCTGGAATGCTTGATTTTTTTTTTTTTCTTTTTAAAAAGCCACCATAATCAGCAAATATTGCATTTTAAGTTATTTGCAGGAAAGAGCAGGGCTTTAAATGGTATCAGTTTGTTACAGTTCTAGAAAAGCTTTCAGTGGGACAATGTGTAGCGGCTTTGATCTAAAGAATCTTTACAACACTGCCAAAATATTTGGGAGATTTTAATAAAAAATACATCATTGGCTTCCTGTTGAAATTGCCTCTAAGTATTTGCAGTAAAACACAGAATTTAAGTTAAGATTCACAGTACTGCCCATTGAACTAACTTGCCCAGCACTCCACAGCCTACACGATGGATTCCAGAGTTCCCATAAGAAATGTCACATCACTGATGGGACACACGAGGGGCCATCCCTGTAAGGTGCTGAATGAACTGGGTGTGTGCTCCTTTAGGAGTATGGTGAAGAATGATGGCACATGTTGTGTGTCCTGTGTCACATGCCTGTCACATGCATGTCATGGAATATTACATGGTCACATGTTGGTCACATGGCCGTCATGTTCGATATTCTGGGCTGCTGGGGCGTTCAAAGGTCAGTCCCACAGGAACCACCCCCATGGATATTCCCTTCCCTGAGGTGCAGTCCCTCTGCAGCCATTCCGGGGCGATTCCCACCGGAGTGCTCTGTCCGGCTGAGCGCTGCAGCCCCCCCGGGCCACCCCCCTGCAGTGACGCCCCGGCAGTGACTGAACCCCAGACTCTCCCGAGCAGTGCTGCAGAAGCACCAGCAGCACAAGGCCCTAACATGAAGATGACTCAAAAGCAGCTTATTAAAAACCGCAACCACGGCGAGGGCCAAAAGGCAGGAGCAGGGAAGCCCTGGAGATGAGCCCCCCTTCCTTGGGGCAGCTCATGCTGGATCAGGGGCTGAGGACAGCGAGGAGCAGGAGCAGCAGCGCTGCTGTCCCTCCTGCAAGGTGGTCAGTCCCTGGCAGAAGACACACCCAAACCCACGAGCCTGGGAGTGAAAAGCTGGGGTTACATGCAGTCTCCACGGACATCAGGCCTATCCCAGAAAGAACAGTCCTTTCTCTTGCTGGAGTTGCAGGAGATGCTTTGTTCTGGGCCTATTCTTTCCATGCACAGCTTGTGTAAAGTCACTCTCTCTTGATTAACAGATGCCACGGTCCTCGCTTTGAAATTGCAAAGTAAAAATATACTTTTCTGTCACTACAGAATTTCAAAAGCACCAAATTCTGCAGCAACACAAGGGCTGCAGAATACACGAGACCAGCACAGCTTGAAGGACTTGTTCATACAATAATTATGTCTTTGTGTGACTGCCTGCATGAACTCCAGCACTAACAAGCAATGAGCTGTTACAGATTTTCTTGGAGTCCATTTTCAATCCCTCTTAACACAACATCTCCAGAACAGCCAAACCCAGGACTGCATCTTTGACAAGCGTTTCCCGAGCAGTGGGTGTGAGAACTGGACATTGTGTGTCCGCCCTATAAATTTCAGAACTAAAAACATTCTCCAAACACAGTGCAGAGTCAGGTGGAAAAACATCACCTGCACAGCTGGGAAATAAAACCAAGTTCCAGAGAGAGGAGAATCCAATGCCTGCCTATTGCAGGGCTGATTCTGCAGAGGTTTTTGGTACACAGACCATACAAAAGCTCTGTGCTAGTGCTTGACATGGATTTAGGATTCCATGAGCCTCCAGAGGAGCCTCCGATCCAATCTGAGACTGCAATGATGCCCAGCCAAGTCAGCTGCTGCTCCTCGCTCAGAGATCAGCTTTTTCTGGTAGTTTATTAAAAAATGAGAACATCACAGCAAATTTCAGCTCGCAGCTTTAGAGCCATGTCACTGGTGTAGCTGTGACAGGGCTGGCGCAGGACACAGAGCACCCTGAGCTGCAGCCACACAAAATCACTGCTGGCATGACAGCAGCCAAGTACAGGCATTATTAGCAAGGCTTCAGAAACTTCTATAAAAAGATGCATTATAGACAAACTTCAGATATCTATATGCTTTAACTAGTGACTAAATCTGGAATTCATCAAAATTCAGAATACCAGCAGAGCATGGTAAATTTAAAGCACCAGCACTGTTTTAAAGAGGTAGAAGAAATAATGTATTCTTCACCCTAAAACACTAAATTTATTCACTGGTTTAGATACATGGGAAGTACAGCTTTAGATTATTTGCAGGCAAACCAAAGCTGCTTCCAAAAAAAAAAAGAAATTAAGTCTCTCCTACTTCTGGAAATTCTTTATATATCAGCAATGAAGGAATGCAAAACAACATTAACTAGGAACAAAAACTTTCTGCCAGCACTCTCAGCTTGCCTGAAGTCACCAATAATCTGTCATTTTGAAAGAAATAAATAAATAAACACATTAGTCATCAGTACGTCCAAAGCAATTTCAGCACAGGCAAAGAATTAAAAGAACATTGTAAAGTAAAACGGTATTACCAAATAGAAGATATGGAAAAATTAACGATAACAGTAAACAGCTCAAAAAAAATCCTGTGGGGAATCAGTGTTGAACTTTATCTCCCAAATTAAAAAGAAAAGAGGAGCGGAGAGAAATAGGAGACAAAGACACCATCATGAGTGGCAACTGTTCAGCACAAAATACACAACTGGCTTCTGTCACAAGATTGAAAATAAATTATTTGCTACCTTGATCACATTTTAAATTTTTCAAGGCAGTTGCTTCTTCCTAAACCATGAGTGGGAACTAAAACTCCAAGGTATAACCTGTTTGTAAGTCAGGTTTATAGCAAACACTTCTACTAGAGAGAAAAATAAGATCCAAACCACTATACACAGATAGATAAAAATATACTTGTGTGTGTATATATACATATATATATAAAAGCTTTTGATGACTCATTCCAGACCACTTCAGTTTTCAAGCACTTTCCCTCTTTTTAAGGTAAGCTAAAAGAAAATTTTAGTCCTCAACCATATATAAATCCTCCTCAATCATCTCCTTAAAATGTCTCTAAGGTATTTGTGTGCCATCTCAAATTATTTGAAATGTTATATGCAGTATAATTACATTTACATAATCATTTAGCAAATCAAGCCCAATAATGCCTACATTTTCTCAGCATCATGGGCAGATTACCAAGTCTCTTCCTTACTTCACTGAAATAATTTTTAAGCTTCTTCCTTCTTTTTAAATGTGCACCACTTATTCCCACAGTGTCTGGAGACCAAATCAAGTGGTTTGAACTACAAAAATACATAATACTACAAGCAATACATGTTCTATCAACCCAAAGCTTTTGGCTTTTTTCTTTATCGCCCCAGGTCTTGCCCACTTCTGGCAGCTCTCCAGCTCTCGAACACGCAGCAGTGCAAAGCCCTGTTAACACATCCCAGTGTCAGCCTTCCTCCAGTCCCCAGTGTGGGTTTAACCATCAGCGTTCCTGGGGCTGCCTCACAGTTCCATGAAGCTGTGCTGATATTTCACGTAAATTCAGAGATTTTAGTCACCTACATTCAGCACCGTTTTGTTGGTTGTAGGGCATTTTCTTCTTAAGAATAAATTGAAAAACTTACGATGGAGCTTGTTGTATACAACATTTCAAAGAAATAAATATTTTTTAAGAATTTGACCCAATTTTCACCATCTTACTTTTTTAGCTTTGAATAGCAAAATACGGAAGCCCAAATTGCTTTTCAAGTCCTTATCTAGATCGGATACACCAGGTATCCACCAAGGAAGGAAATAAGATCAATTAACTGAAGGTCATTCTCATCTAATTTTGTATGTGTGCATCCAAGTATATATTTAGGTACAATTCCCAGATCTTCATTTTCACATGAAGTCAACCCAAATTTAAAAAAAAAAAAAGGAAGCAATGAACCAATTCAAGTGCTACCAAAACAAACTACTACACACCACCAACAGTTCAAAATACACATTGGTTATTCCCAGCCTGGAAAAGAAGCAATGCTGGGAGGTGGAGAAAGCTGGATAAAAAACAAAACCAGAGAGCTTTTGGTTTATAAACACAGTGTTTCAACACCAACTTTTCTGTTTATGCTCCCCACACTGTTACACTTGTCTCTTGGCATATGCTCCATCTGGCTGGGGAGATGCATCTGCTTCTTCCTGCTGCAGGCTCTCCACGTGCAGCTGAGCTCTCCGTGCTCGCTCCGAGCCAGGAGCCAGCAATCCCATCTCTGATCCCAGAGATGCTCCTGACTGAGGAATGTGCTCTGCTCCTGCAACAGCTCTACTGAAATTTTGTGAAAAGGCAGAGATGAAATGTATTTTAAAGCAAGAAAACGGCTGATTACAGCAGAAGATTGAACTGGCTTGTTGACCCTGCTGAAAGCAGCGGCGGGGTGGTTTACCTGCTTTGTGTGAACTGTGACAAAACCACTCTCACACCAAGCCACCACAAACGTTACTCCCCATTAGAGTCAGCAATTCCCAAGCTAAGATATTTAATACAAACATCCAAATCGCTGATGGAATTTACACCGGAGCAGCCCTTCCACAAGAATGAGTATGACTGCAATAATTACGTGCCATAGTTTGAGAGAGAGATTTTTTTTTTTGTACTTTCTAGTTACAATTTCTATTACAGATCATTACCTATTTCAAGGACAGCTGTCAATATCTGGGGTATAACCTAAGCCTTATTCAGCACATTACACTACTCTGCAAACAGCGTTAAACTACAGAGCGCAGGAGAGGCTCATTAACTGACACCCACCTGGAATTCTCCTGGGCACAGATGCCAACTGGGAAAGTAGGTCACATTTTACACAGGCTCCTAAAAATCAAATCACCTCAGTCTGATGAGGTGAGATGAGGAACATGCAAAACCCACCATGGCCAAGTGGAGGAGAAATAAACCCTGTTTTACTGTATCAGTCAAGGAAAATCAAAACATGGCAAAGAGACAGAACGCTGAGCTGAGCAGGCAGGAAGAGCCATCTTCAGCCCTCGACTGGCAGCAGAAGCGAGGCCGGGAGAGAGGGAACAACCGTGCAGCTGCTGCTTTCTGAGGCCTTTGTGGGGGGCAGAAGGACCCAGAATTGTAAATAACCTGCAATAATCTTAACATCCTGCACTAAAGAATACATACAAGTGCCTCTTCATCTCCTTCTCTTTCTTCGGATTTAAAAACAATGAATGCTCAAGGTCTCAAATTGTCTTTTATGTATTAAAACATTTTGTTGCCATATGGATACAGAATCCTGATCAAACCTGAAATTCTTCCCATTTTACTCTGCAGAAATGCTTCTTTCTTCAGGAAAAATAATTACTTGTCAAGAATAATCTGTTACAGAAAAAAAGTCCATGAACATTAAAGCATCAAATGCTTTAACACCTACAGCAAGTCCCTCAAATCACAGACAGCACTTCAGTGCAACAAGCTGCAACAGGGCCGTTATGAGTTTGGAAAACTAAATACACAATCCCAGTGTTCCAAGAATTCAAAGCACACACTGAATGAAAACTTCACTGTTTTCAACATCCCTATAAGGTCCACCTATGCTGTGCAATCCCGTAACCTCATAAAAGAAGAGATAGAGGACAGCAACAAATCACTCCCATCCACAATAACATGTTCACTGAAAGACGTGACTGCATGCATCAAAAAAAAAATTCTAATATTCATTTAAGATGCCAGTGCTCTCCCTCCCACTATGTTTTCACAAACATTCCAGCAGCAGCAGAAGACACCAAGCTCCGGGCAGATAAAAGCAATTCCTATGCCAAGACTGAGCAGGAGACAACTACGAGGGGAAGATGTCTCATCGATTGCACTTAATCATTTACAACGTTGCCGTCTACCCGGTACTGAAAAGAAGTAGCAGCAGATTTGTTTCCTCCCTCACGCAGCTTCTGAGCTGTGTGGAATTACCTTGCCTAGCCCAGAAAACCCAGCCTCCGTCCTGCCCTCAGGACCACAGTGGGTCCGGAACAGTTCCTGGGTGAGCCTCTGTCACAATAAATGCCATTTGTCACATCCAAGGAGGTCAGTGAGCTACTGAACTAAGATCTATACATCAGCTATAACCCCACAAAATGGAATTACTCACTCTAATTCAGTTTTGTATGAATTTGACCAATTTTCGGTGAAAAATTTTCCAGTAATTTTCACTTGTTAAAACAGAATTTCAATGTAATTACAATAAAGAGAAGCCATTTTACATAGTTCTTTCAGCAGGTTTCCAAAATGCTGGTGATGTAACTAAACCTCTATCACACTTCAAGCACCCATCAATCCAGAAAGAAAAAAACCCCAAAATATTTCACAACTGAAGAGCAGGCAGGGCTAATGTGATGAGATAGGAAGACGCATTCCTACATTACACTGCATTTGAAAAATGGGAATGAAGGCCCAAATCCCACACTAGCATAAAACAGTAAACCCAGAGAGGAAGATCAGAAAGAATCGGCAGATGAGCACATCTGCCCTTGGGTACTAAAGGCATTTTTAATGTACTTGTCAGGGGTCAAACACTTGACCCTGGAAAAACCCACCAACAGGAAGAAGCCAAACAAAGCAGCCTTGCAAAGAACGATTCTGGAAGAGGTCCTGAGTCCCTGTGTTGGGCAGGGCACCATCACCACGAGTCACAACAGAGAGGCCCTGCACGCAGAACAACACCCAGCTGAACCCGCATCCTGTCCCAGAGCCACGTCTGCCACAGTCAGAGCTCACTCTGCAGGAATTCGGTTCTCCCTTCCCCTACAGAGGCTATCCCTTATTTATGCTAATCCAGCGACTAAGCCTCCAACTCCTCATGGCTTGTATTATCCTCTCTTCAGAACTCAATGCTGCAGACAGAGGTTGGGGAGGGGTTTTTCTGATCATAAAAGACAGTTGACAAATTAGCAGGGAATCTTCTCAGAAAGAACCATAAAGCATTTGTCTGTATCTCAGTTTTGTCAATCTGATTTTTTGCTCGCAGACTCGCGTACAAGATCAGCCAGTACCATCCCTGTACTCTGATCCCCTTGGCAATAGGCTCTTCAGCTATTCAAAGCTAATCATTATTCTGAAATCATTCCTAAAAAGCAAGGCATTTGTTCAGAAGACAACTTCAGAATTTAAATTAAACCCTTAAGTCAGCCACCTGTTTTGGTCTATTTACAGGACCTACTGGAGACATGCTCTGAAATGCAGTTACAGTACATCAAGGCTCCAATTGCCAAGAAAATCCTTGAATTCTACTGCACCTAATTTAGAAATTATGTACTGAAAAGAGTTTCTATTTAAAGCTCAAGCATTATAAAAGTAGATGAAACCAATACCTTGGAGTAAATATATTCAAGTTATTCTATTACTGCAGAAAGTGCAGTCGTTCTGCTGCTATTTTAATTGACAGACACTGGACAACAAATTTAATTAAGTTCATTTATTCCACAGATTCTCTTTTTTTGGCTGAGCAAGGGTCAGCAGAGGCTGTGGCTGGTTTGATCCATGTTCAAGATGTGACTGGTAAGGTGGCTACTACCTCAGAGGAGAAAAAGGGCCACCTCTAATTGTCTGTTAGGCTGAGGACAGGCACTCTTTTGACCTTCCTCTCCCACTCAGTCGATTTTTTTTCTCCCCATTAAAACCTTGAACATTTCTCCCCCTCCTTCCCCAGAAAAACAACCATTTTTCACACCTCTATTTCCATTGCCAAATGTGATTGAAATCAAACATGCTTCCCAGAAACTGGCAGGGGGTGGAGGGCAGATGGGAAAACAACATGGCTGTAAAGACAAGTTATTGCCTTAGAGAAACCAGACTAAAAGCAGTAGTTTACATTTCATAACACGGTATTAAATAACTTTCAAACATTTGGTTAAAGTATCTCAAAAGACTCTACGTTGCTCTATATTTTAAGTATTAAGGAGATAAGAAGACGGACGTGTCTTTTCAAATTGTTACCTCAACGATATCTGAGTTGGTTCTGCTTTCGTGGGGCTCGTTGTATTCTGTGTATTTTAGTAGCACTTTGTCCATGTCAGTGCTGGCATACTGAAAGAGTTTGTTAGAGCTGTTAAAAATGATGAGTGCTATTTCACAGTCACAGAGCACACTCAGCTCATAGGCCTTCTTCATTAGTCCAAACTTCCTCTTTGTGAAGGTCACCTAGAGAAGAAAGAATAATGATTGATTGATTTTTTTCGAACACCTCACAAGGGTTTGAAGGAAAATAATCAAGGAATACACCCATTGAGCCTACGCTATTTATTCCTACTGTCACCTGCAGCTGAACACAAGAACTGCCTCGTATCTGGCGCCACTTTTTGGGCCCAATGCTCTCTGTCAGACGAAGTTAAACAATTACACACCCCCAACTCTTCCACTGGTAAAAAACTACCAAGGAGAGTTAAATTTTAGAGTTGTACTTAGAACAGGATAATTTAGCTTTATTTCCTCTGTTCAACAGACTTTGACTTTCCAGGTATCACAATATTTTCTTCTGTGGCACTTGCAACTGTAATTCTAATAAAATCAAAGAAAACAGAACAATCAATGGAAGCAACACTATTATTATGCAATTATGATTTCAAATTATGCAAAGCTAAGAAATATTCCTGTTTTGTTGCTATTATGCCACCTAATGAGATTCGCTTATAATTTGACTTGTTTTCTGCCGCTTGGAAACATCATGAAACAATTGTTCTGTCCAGTTAGAGCTGCTGCGGGGAAATAAACACTTTACAGACCATCACACAGGAGCATTTGCCAGCTGGGGAAGGAGGAGACAGTTAAAAAAGTTACCATCAATTACGACCAAAAAAAAAACCAGTTTAAAAAATTGTTTCTTTCACAAGACAGCAGCTAAGGATATAAAAGTGTCGATGTTTCTGACACCCCCATTACAACTGCAGGTATGAGCTTCTGTGACAGGCGAGTGATGAACATCCCCATGTTCCACAGACAACGGCCAATGAGCTTTTGCAAGAGAGGAATGAAGTCAGACACACGAAACAATCCAACTCAAACCTGTTTTCTGGGTTTCTACAGTTTAATTACCAAGCTGTACATCAAGTTTTGGGAAAATGGATTGGAGATTTCTTCTGTGTGTACACCCCTGAAGGCTTTTTTCTCCTCGTTATCTCACACAGATTACTTTTTTAATACTATCAATGATACAAAACATGTTCTCTTCTTCCCGCCAGGTGAACAGTCCCAGAAGAGGCACAGAGAGAGTTGTTCCTCTGACACTTAGGAGGTTATTAGCTGAGTATGAGCAGGTCCAGAGAGGTGCTACTGGTCACTGCTTGCCAGGAAAAAGATCATAAACAACACGTGCGTGTGCTGTGTCACCTGGAGAAGTCCTCAGACGAAAGAAGGAAGGTTTACTGCCACTGAGGAGCAGCAGCATCCTGGACAAGGGCTCGTAATTTCTTTACTGAAATTTTCTCTTTCTCACCTCTCGTAAGGCGGCTTCACTCATGAGATTCTCAGCTGGCATCAACTTCTCACCTGGTGCTTGGACAGTGGGCACAAACTCCACCGTCACAGCACTCCAATAATGCACACAGATTATCTCAAACTCAGTTTTCATTTCATTGCACTCCAAAAGGGGGCTTAGCTCTGAAAATGCTCTTCTTTTCTCCTTGCCATTTAGGACCACACAAAACCCAAAAATATGTCTCTTTATTGCAGGTAAATGATTTCCCCAGTGCTATTTCAATATTGCTTAGCAAAAAAATGGGTGAGGAGGAGACAGCAAAGGCAGCAAGATTGAGCTCCTTTGATATCTAATTTACTGCACTGGATTCTCTTCAGCTTAATGAAGATAAATGTCCTACAGCTCATTCAAGCAGATAAGGCTGCTTAATTAATAATACAATGACAGTCTCATGACAATCATAATCCCCCCGAGGAACGGTCTATATATTCTGTTTTGAGCTCACACACAATCCCATCAGAAATAAGATGCTTCTGACAAAACAGGAGTTTTTCTTCCCACACAAATTACATGAACTTGCTCTGCAGGCAAAGCTCTGTCCCATTCTACTCATATTTTCAAACAAAAAAACCTAAACCCCAAACTAAACATCCAACCAGGACAACACAGGCATGTCCATGAGTGACCTACTCGCCAGCTACACGTGCCATAGAAAAACTGACAGGACACCACTGAACTGCACTTTCTGTTCAGCAAAACAAACCCTGAACGCCCTCTTTATCTGGGGTCAGTGAAAAAAAATCTCAAAGTAAGTATCTTATAAATGCTCAGTGCGTCAGGGCATTTTAATACGTTAAAATTCAATATACTGGCTACCAAAACCACAGGACACCAGTGGGGATAAAGGCCATCGATACCTCTATATATAAAAAATAAGATTCCACTAACAAAAACTACTTAATCTCTCTAAAACCTTTGAAAAACAAGATGCAGTGTGTTTTCATCTGACTTCCACAGAAAATGGGTATGGCAAGCTTAATTCTGCTTTTAAGTTAGATCTTAAAACCTCTCCCTAGTCACTGAACAGCCCAAAAAGATGTTAGCCAAGAACCTGCCAGAAACAAAACCCAGCATTTCATCTCCTTATTTTGCTTCAGTCACAGCAATGGTGTAAGTGGTCTAAAATTTGATACAAATGCACTGATTCTCTTCCTCTCCATTGTTTCAATCCGAACAATGGGATGGAGATTCAAAAAAAAACCAATTCCTCCTGAAAGAAAAAAAAACCTCACCAAGATCAGGACAGAAGTAAAATGCTATTTGTATCTCGAGCAGAACAAAACCAAGGTTGCCCAACTGAAGCCAGATTCATTTAAAAAAAAGGAAAGGGGGATCAATTTCCACCTCTTCTATGTGCTTTAAGTTGTAGAGCAAGATCTGAAAAGAACTGAAGTCATTAATTCATCTACTTTTACTACGTGTACTTAAGACATTTATCTACATCAAACATAAAGTCACTGGGTGATTAAAGCTGCTCAAACACAATACTTGGCTCTCTCCCAAACTCCAATAATACTTTTCTTGCTATATATAGACTTCTCCGAGTTTACATTGCTTTAAAGTGATACAGGGAGAAAAACAATCTTGATTTCACCAACAAAACAATGGGCTCTGAGCTGATGTGGCAGCAGCAGGAGAGTCCCATGGAATTCTGACACTACCCCAACGTCACGCTGGCGCTCAGGAGTTGAAAAAGGAAACCAAACAGCAGGAAGGGAACAGAACAAAACAGCAGCACACCACTATATAAGTCCATGTTTTGCCTGCATCCTGAATTCCGGGTCCTTTGGCCACCAGAGGTAACGGAGCAATACTCCAGAGGGTTCGGGGAGAAGCAGCAAGAGGGGTGGAACAAATTCTGTATTAAAACAACTAAGCAAGCAAGGCAGCTACAGCCTTAAAAAACTCATTTTAAGAGGAAATAAGCAAACATGGACAGACCCTAGAGAGGGAGTCACTGTTGCCTCTTCCATATAGTTGGCAGAACCATGACAACGGGTAAATAAAATGGGGTTTTTTCAAACAACAGGCAATAGACCTGTAGGAAATTCCAGACAAAAGATGTTGCAAATGCTGCAACGTTACAAGGGCTCAAAGGATAACTGAACAAGTTCAGTGGTGGGGGGCAGGGAAAACAAACAAAAAAAATCCATTAATGGTTACTAAATATACGGAAACCACATCCAGCTCAGGAAATCCCTGAGCTAAGAATAGTTAAAAGCTGGAAGAGGATTACAGGGTCGTGTAACATGTGCATCTCCAGCCCACACGGATTTGCTCAGGACCATCGCTGGACGAGCGACGCTGGCCCAGTGGCACCGTCGGCCTCAGCCACCAGCATCGTTCTTAAACGGCTCCAGTCGTTCCTGTAATAATGTGCCTTACAAATGACAGCTTCCAGTTATCCCACTATATATTTCAGCAGCCAATTAAAATTTTATGTTGTATTTCACGTAGCAATTTAGAAATTAAGAGGAAACGTTACTGCAAGAGTCATCAACTTTTGGTACTTTTCAAGTTCACGGGGCACCACTCCGTGAGGGCACGAGCGGCCAAGTGAGCAGCTTTCCCCAAAACCTTCATTTTGAGCACTCTTCCCTTCTAACTGACAATTTCCAAAGATTGCAGTAGCAAACAGCTCTTACAAGAAATGTAAATCGATGCTTTTAAATAGACTGTTAACAAAATTTGTTACTGTGTCCAAAGCACTGTAGATTCTGCCCACAGCGACCTCAAACTCCTCTGTCAAAGTGCTGCAGCAAATACCTTAAATGGATCCTCCCTGAATTTCTCATCCTTTCTCTGTCCCAGTGGTAAGTGTTCCTAGAGTTATCAGATCGAGTGATGTGCCTGTTTAAAAACACTGCCCCACTCTACTGCTAGTACAGGCTAGGGTAACATTTAAATAGGAACAGCAATTTTAAATTTGATTTAAAGTACTAATAGTTATTACTTATAAATAACATTTTTTCCTCCAACAGTCATAAAAATCATTGAGGTTTCTCATTCATATTCTGGCAAAGGCCTCTGGAGATACATGAAGACAAAGCTCAGCTTTAGAACAGTGAGTTAGGAAGAATGGATTCAAACTTTCCATGAATTTTTAAGATTACCGACAGACTGTTCATGCAGACTTCTTGTTTCTCACCTGCCTATTCCGTTCATCCATTATTCTCGTGATCTGTATTTTCTTTCTCCCCATTTTCGCCTCTTCTTTCTTTTGCTTAGCAATCCAGAAATGAACTAATCCAGGAAATGTCCCTCTTCAGTGTTCTAACACATGATACAGTTTTCTTTTACTTTGTCTTCAGCTTGAGAAACGGTTCCTACTTCTTCTTACAAGCACCTAAAAAAATCGAAAAAATTATATACAAATTACAAAAAAGGAAGAATCATTCAAAACCTGTAGAGTCAAACGCCCCATCGTCATGAAATTTCAGCGACAAATCAACTATTTTCACTAGTAATGTATTATACAACACATTCTCTTCCAATTAAACTCCAACTAGCTTGTTGTATTCTACCTACAAACCACAGACTTAAAATGACCAGTATTTCACACACTTTCAACTGAATGCCTTAAAAATATAATTGTCAAAGGGGTGGTGGTCATCACCCTAAGCTTTAGGCCTTTAGTCGTCTGAGTTTTCACACATTTACCAAGTTTTGGTAAACTCCATGCAATATTTTAGGAGACTTACAAAGAAACACTTTGTGTTTCTTGTTTCTCTTGTAAAATTATCCCAAAAATAACAAAACAAAGCCATTAGAATATCAAGTTTCTGTTGCTAAGCCAAATCACATCTAATTCTGTGAGACAATTCTTGGGGTTCCACTGACAAACAAGAGAGAGGACGAAACAGGGAACCCCTCTGCTTACAAGAGACCACAGAGAACAGTTCTGCAACAAAATTATTTCATGGTTACCAAGAGATCACGGAAGACCTGAGACACTGACACAGTTCCCTGTAAATTCCACATCTGCCAGGACCCATCTCCAGCTCAGCACCTGGTTCATGGTTACACTGTTCACCAGGATAAATGTGTGCCACCACAGTTAAATCTGCACTGATCTACCTGGTATTTAACAAACTTCAAATGCATTTTCAGTTCAAAAAATTGCTCAGTCATGTTCCAGACATACTGCTTGAATTGTGGGATAATATCAGCTGAAGAAAACCAGAGAACAATTTAAACTAAATCACTTCTAGAACATCCAGCGTATACTAGAATGTATAAACATGAAATGAGTACACCTTATTTATCTTATTACCACTCATTAAAAGGGGTGAAAGCAGCCCCAGTATCAGCTGATAACCTCTCTAACTTTCCAGCCCAAAACCTCTTCTGAAGTCAAGCCTTGCATATTTTAATCTGGGTGTCACCACGCCGGATCCTTGAGGCCATGTGTGGAAAGTGGTGCAACCACATCACCATCAGACAGTTAATGAGCAGAGACAGCAAGAGGCGATTAGTCACAGGCTGCACTTCACAATACATTCAATTTACACCCAGGAAACAGCCACGATGTTCTTGGGAGAAAAAACAACAGAGGTGGAGGAACATCACAAAATGAAGGGATGTCATTTCCTATTTACCTGACAGCAACAAAGGACTGCTTTAGAAAACGTCACAAAATGCCCGAGAGTATTTAGAAATACTGTTTCATGGAATTTAAAATCAAATCAACACTTAGGCAGTATGATGTCCACTGGGCTAAAGGATATGCACTAGACAGTGTTTATAAAATAAAACACTTGAAAACAGGCAGTAACACTGCACTGCTTTTGTTTTCCTCATGGAAAAGAATTCCTTCCAAGGTGTTGCTAAGAAGGTAATTAACTGCCAGTGAAGACCAGATGAACCAGCCTCCATACAACAGCACACAGCAAATATCTTCCAGGGAAACAACAGCTGGCACATCGATTTATCCCAGTTTTGTTTAAAAAAAATTCTCACCTCATGCTATGATCACACATTAATTTTAGTTCTGGAAAAATCTGGCTGCATCCCTTGAAAATACCTAATCAAAAGGTCTCTAACAAGCTCTTCAACTTGTTTTTTTGGCTTCATTTTTTAAATCTACTATGTATTATTGAAACAGTTCTCTGAATACAGAATTACCAGAGCCCTTTTTCTGCCTCTGAAAGCCCCCCCATCATCACTAATACACAAAAATGGCCACCACACGAGGCCAAAGATCCATCTGGGCCAGCATTTTATCTGTGGCTGTTACCAGAGATCACTAGGATGGTCAAGGAAGAACACAGGAATAGAATAATAAAAATATAAACCACATATTAAGTGATTTTTGCATCAGGAACTTGTGGAATCATTCTGCCTCCTGCAACACATATTGAAAAGCGAGTCTGTGCAGTGAATAAAATAAGGAACTCGGGGGAGAAGAGGGAGAGAGCAAGAGAAATATGATGTGAGATTATGCAATATATACTTAAGGACACAAAATAAGAGACGCACAAATGTTTTGTATGAGCTAATGGAAGGCACAGCAGCAGGGAAACATCTGCTCCATGAAGCACCACACAAAGGGAAATGGGAGCCCGGTAATTTTCACCAACATTTTGTTACAGCTTTGGGGTGTCGTTGCAGGTCTGTTACAGTGAGTATGCTCGATCAGGCATAAACGCCTCGAGCTATTTCCCATTTATGACAGTTCATTGTTCCCTCTCATCTCAGGTCTGACTTTCTTCAACCCCAGACACTTGTATCACTCAGAAATTCCCAATTCCCACTTGCATGTGTGTCCAGCTCTGCTCCTCTCCCACAGGTTGCTATGGACACCAGAACCTGGCTGGGAATCGCCTCTGCCGAAGGCAGCCCAGCTCGGGCCGCAGCATCCCTGCCACTCTGAACTCACACACGAGGGGATTTTCAAAGCGAGGAAATGAAACAGGAGTTTGGCTGGAGCTCAGGGCAGAAAGGACCTTGACACAAGTGCAAAATCCGAGAGAACTGTGCAGTAGAACGGCCCTTTCCATGCATGCTCAGAACACCCCAGTGGGAAGTTACTGCCAGTGACAAAGGCATTTCACATTTCTCACGGGAAGAACAACTCTTCCTTCCACTCATCCTTCATCACATCAGAGATGTGGTTTTATTTTCCATCCTGACTAGCACTAAACTATGTAAGATAAGATACAAGACTGGGTCCACTATAGGGTTCCATCAGAAATGTATCGAGCAAAGTTTTAATTTTGCTAAATCACAGCTGCATTGCAAACATACATCAGGTGAAATTCCTAATCCACAAAGCCATTTCATCCAATTATCAACACACTTCTGCCCAAATAAAGGAGAACTTGCAGATATACGTATCAAGATCAACCCACGTTTACACCTGAGAGTAAATATGAAAGTAACACCAAGTAACCTTGGGGAAGGTAAAGTTCTGCTTCCTTAAGTGACGGAATCCAACCACAGCTGCCAAAGCTGCTGCACGTTACTCGCATGGGCACACAGAAGCAAAAACTATTTGGTCTTAAAGAAGGATTTCAGGCATCTATTCAACAAAATAATTAGAGTAAGTAGAGAAAAAGAAGGAAGAAATCCCACGTGCTTCATTATGAGCTTCAAACAGAAAATAATGTCAGCTTGCAATAATAGCAAGAAAAATTACACTTGCAGTTGTCCAAGTAATAGCCTCTCATTGTTTAAAAGTAAACTATTCCAAATTTTCTGGATTTATTCCCTTCCCCAAAACATGTGAAAACAACACACTAATTACTGACAGACAACAGAACCACATGCAGAAACATACCCTCAACAACTGCACATTTTCAGGAGCTCATCTGAGTTTGTTGTCAGGGTTGCTTACGGTTTCACAGATTGTGGAGAGAGATGTAACTTTAAGCAAGGAAACTGTATTTGACCTATTTAAAAAGATTCTTTCAAGGGTTCAGTGGAAACACATTATATCTGTGCAAAACTGCACAAGGTCTGGAAGCCTCCTGGCAGCACAGGTTAGGAAAAACTGTGTCAGAATCATACTCCTTCCATTTAATTTCCTTTTCTTTCTCTCTGACTCTGTTTTCTTGAAACTTCCATTGCACCACCATGGTTACAGGTTACATCTGACAGTCCCCGTCTCCTCACGGCTCATTTGCTGCAATGCACACAAAGAAATGAGTGTCCTGACGTCAGATCATTTGCATGAGAACACAGAGCTGCAGAGATGCATCTTACACAAGCCTTGGGTATGGCTGACTAAATAGCAGACAATAATTTTTATTAAACCAAGATTAACAGGTCTTCTGCTAGCATTAAAGGAGCCTGTGCAGGTATTTCTGTAGATTTGGCCCCTCAGCATGAACTGATGGGCACAGACTGATCACAACTGCACAGCTGCTGGTTGTTCTCACACTTTGCACACTCACAAGAGCAGAACATAAAAATTCCCATTCACAGGAGCACCGAGATGAGCCCCACCACCACACGTTGGCTGCTGCACACCAACAAGGCAGACAGCACAGAGGATCTCATTTTCCACATTACTAATTAAGGACATATGTCCGTGTCCTCTCGCCCTGCCCCACAGCGCTAAGCAGAAGTAGCTCAGGGGAAAAAAAGGAGTCCAATAATGTCTTCACCAAAAGAATCCATCTAAAGGTTAAAGGGCTGTGTGGAGCAAGGTCAGACATGATTCTCAGACTCCATTTCACTGTCCAGAAGTGAGAGAGAAGAATATTTTCTTCTTCAGAACCTCAAGGAGATGCAAACCCATATAAAGTAAGTATACAACTCCAACCACCTTTTCTTCTAAATCCTCTATTAATTATACAAAATGTACTCACTCAGATTTGACTCTGCACTGACACATGTTGAGATCCATGGGATGCCATCACTGTGCCCTGGACATTCCACCAGCCCTGCTCCAAAACTCACTGCTACAACTTGGAAGCTAAATTTGAGAATTAGAATTTCCAGCAAAGGGATTTTGCACACCTCTACAGCTGCGCGGAACAGAGAGGACACTGAGATCCTCGCTGGGGTTTTGCAGAGGTGTGCAAAACCAGTAACAAAGCAGTTTCCTCCAGCCCCATTTCCACATCCCTGTCACCACCCATCGCTGTGAGTAATGTCGGATAGAATTGTTAAACAACCATCCGGCTCCCCTTCCCAAACAAGGGTACACGCTGTCATTTATCTCTCCCCATTCGCTGCACCACAATCTTAGGAAATAAATCTTTTTTCCATCCTCACTTTAGGAGCCATTCTTCTCCATCCAAGCAGAGCCTCGCAGTAAATGAGAGCGGCCTCACAGCTTCAAGGTCCTCAGCCACCAAGTGATACACAGGCATTGTTATAAAACAATAATACAACCTTTAGCCAAAAGTACTTTTTTTTTTAAAGTGAGACAACGTAAAAAACAGGAAGCCATAAACAATTCTTTATTGATATTCTGGTTTTATGCATCATAAAACACTTGTTTCTTTCAGCTGGGAGGAACAACGCACATCTTTGGTACAAGACAATTCAAATAAACTGTACTTTCAAGATTTGTGGAGTTTTGCAACCAAACATGGTCCTCCGCTTCCACACTAACATCAGATCTATTTTTGAGCTTCTAGCTTGTAAGTAACTGAGCTTTTCAAATTATGTTTTGAAGGCATACTAGAAAAGATCACAAAGTATTTTTGAAAAATATCCTTACTGAAGAACTGCACCTTCCAAGGGAGGTGCTGCTTAAATCTAATTTTGCTCAAAAAATCCTTTTCTGCCGTTCTCCTCCACGCACTGAATCCTGCCTAAGATGAGGTGGGAGAACTCCATTTTCTGGCACACAGAACTACAGAAATCTGCACTGTATGAAAAATGAAATAATATTCAAATGCCTGGTTTAAATACAGGTTTTACTACTCCTAGAATGCACTTTTCTTTTGTAAGTTAGATTTTCCTGAGCTGACAAACCAGTCTTCCAGAACTATCAGCATCGCCTTTGACAGCACATGCACTCCCAGAGAACGTGACAAATGTGGCCTTGCCCCGGATCAGGGACAGCCACGAATTCTGCTCTGCTTAGTTCCTTTCCATTAAATGGGTGAAGTTTTTAATAATACTCAATATTCTAACTATAAACTTTCTCTTGGCCTACTCTTCAGTCCAAAAAATACGTATCATCCTATTCTGAGCATTTATACTCCCTAGAACCAAAACAGCCATTATCAAGCTATCTGTTCAAGCATACATATTTACTACATATTTTTAAGTAACATAAGATTCTATTTTATTATTACCACCCATAAATGTGATGCTTTCTAAAATAATTTTCTTTGCATTCTCAAAACCATGCCAGAACACAGAAAGCAACATCTGGAAATTGCTGAGCTGACAGTGGAGAAAGACCACAGAAAGAGAACGAAACTTTCAATACTGGATTAAAATCCAATTTTAGATACAAGCAGAATGTAAAATACTAAATAATCACAAGAATTCTGCTGCCAGACTTCTACAAACAGATTAAGAAAATAACTGCATGACTGAATAGCTGTCTGGAAAACATGCTCCAGAGAGTTTCTCAAGAAACTTGCTCCTCATTTATCATGTAATTTGTTGAAAGAAGTGACTTTTCCATGGTATACAAAAATAGCCACAAACAAGGATGGTTCAGGACACTGCTAACAAAACAACCCCCAACATTTGAAAGCTGAGGCCAAAAGGACTGATTTCCTAGTGAATGAACCAGAGCTTTTACAAAACTATGTCAGTCTGATCACAATTTTAGAACTTTTGATTAGATAAATTCTTCCTTTTTTTTTTCCCATTTACAGCTGTTGGAAAATTAATGAACTAGATGCAGAAATCTAAACTTAAGTTTGGGTAGGATTGCTCCATAACAAAATTTAAAAGGTATTTGCAGGTATTTAATGACTGTAAAACTGATGTTTCACAATTACAAGCTCAGAGTGCAACTAAAAGCATTTAAACCCAGGTTTTAACCCCGTAGACATCTGTGCCTTACCAGCCACAGAAGGAAGATTTCCTTCCTGAAGTGAGATATACATTTAAAATACATTACAAAAGCATTTGCCTCATTCTTATTTGTAATGGCTGTGGAACTTAACTACCGTGTGGCCAAAAAATGGCACAGAGCCACGTTTGGGTCATCACAGCTCCTCAAACAAAGGAGCCACCAGGTGCGCCTCCCAAAATGCTGACAGGGACACATCTGCCAGAAATGGCTTTAAATTACACACCGCTGGAGCCACAACAAAAAGCTGCCACAAAACAGCCCTCCCTTGCTACAGGAGACACAACCCTGTGAAATGGATTTTTTATATTCGTCTTGGGATGGGGATCACCAAAATCACTGTTGTTCTCAGCAGGGACAATAAATTCCTTTCTTTAAAGGCAGCCAGTAATGATTGGTAAGAGTCAGCTGAACAGGCACCTTCCCGTGCATGGGGATTAACTAAACAATAAATAGTGTCATCAATTAAAAGGTTCATTTTCATATTTTTCTTCATCTTACAGCAAGAGAGAATCAAATACACATGCAGGACTGCTCAGTTTCCTATTGATATATTTACCAAGCAGAATGGAACTTTCTGGTTTTGCAACATCTCAATACTTCATTAATCTTCTTCAGGCTCACTGATGCATCTTTAGATAACGCTTAACATACCGTTAAGTCATGGCTTTAAGAAAAAACACTATCCTTGTGAAATCTCTTTCCAGAAGTCTTCATATTTCATCAGGTACAGCAGTGACACTCAAGCGTTAATTACTGCTACCTTGGCTCATTACTTCTCCCATGTCAACTTAACTTTATCAATAGATCAGAGAATCCAGATAATCTCATTTTGCATAGCAACATGCATTTGGCAAAGGTGTAGCTCATTATCTGCGAGTTCTCACAATAGCTCTGCCCCACTTGTCACATCTCTGTTTATCGCTATGGAAATCTGCAGAGCACACGCAGCTCTTGCCATCCCCAGACCTACTCGCTGTACACAGACAGGAGATGTTTCACAGTTGCCAGAACACAATTCAGCTGCAAAGTCCTAAATTCACCGGGTCGGGTTTCTGTGAAATCCTAGACAAGCAGCATCACTTTGTGTGTGTGTGTCTTGATGTGGTCACTCGTTGCCATCCCTTTATAGATAATTGAGTTTAAGGGTTTGCTCTGTTCCTTTTTTTTAACACAGTCATGCCAGGCTGAATTCAGTGGGAGGAGCATTTTAAACATAAGCAACAATATGTCAAAGTAAACTTAAACTCAGGTTCCTGGCATTTCTATGTGGACATCCTTATCCATAGAGAGCACTGTTGTTCTTTTTGTCTCTGAGAACATGATTTAAGCACATCTGAGGAGTACTGAAGCTTTTTGTGTGAGTGTTTTGGAGGGGGAACACTATTTTACAATCATTTAGAATCTCAACCAATAACCTACACGTAAAGAACCGAACATTCATAAACCAAAACTCGACAAAAATATCCATCTGTACAAGTTCTGATTTACCATAACCGCATCTCACGCTAGATTATTTTGCAGAAAAAATAAACACCCAAAAGCAACGTGAGAAAAGCACAGATCCAGTGCACTACTTTTACACACAGTTCAAAATTAAACAAGGTGCTAACTGAGCTAAATCAAGCAGCATCCTGACAAGATTTAAAATGTATAGAAATGAAGACAGGCAGAAAAAAAATACTCAAACACAACACACACTGTAGGGCAATGTGATGAGATCTATTACTCTTATCCTTCAGATATTCTCTTTAAAACAGTGTTCAAATTCTGCGGGCTGCACTTCCCTTTCCTTGTAGCAAATGCCAAAGCAGCAATTCTCCAGCCAGGCAAAGCAGTGTCTGTGCTCAGTATATTCAAACTGACTGGTGTCTAACTGGCACAGTTTCCCAAGGTGAGAGCACAAACCGCAGCAGATTTCTCCCTAGGATGATATAGATAAATTTGCATCTGTCTTTTACTTTCTCCTACTGGAAAAAAACCCAGAACGTAAATTATGAGGTAATCTTATTTAACACAGTTTACCTAATGCAGAAAATGGTACCAATTTGGTACTTCAGCAAACTGATTTTTTGGATTTGCAGCAAGAGCTCTAAAACTCCGTGAGGTTCTGAACACTGACCAGTGAGCAAACTTCTAGTAACTCTCTGTTACTTTTTACAGAGAGAGAAACTGTCCCCCATGCCTGCGAAGTACAAACTGTTGAGGTAATACAACAAACAGCCGCAGGACAGCAACTTCAACACATGTTCCTGAACAAACATTACAGCCATCAAAAACATTTACAGCTGACTTCAGGAATGTAATGGGATACGAAGGCAGCCACAGCGTTCCGTGGTTTTGCTTATACCTTATCCTACAGAGAGCTTCCTCAAGCCAGGCTTCAAACCTAACAATGCCAGACTTTATTGAGGTTCTCAGCAAGGGACAAATGTGCGTAGATGAGAGAATGGAAAATAGAAGGATTATAAACAAGATTCTTCCTTGCACATCGTGCCCTTGCAAGATGGGTTCTGGCTTCCAAGTTTGGCTGCAGTCACCGGCGGCTCGGTGACGCAGAGCGATGCGCGCTGCCGCTTCGTCCTGGGAAACATCTTCCCAAGCTCTGGCTCGTCCTCACTTCTCTGCCTCTTCTGATGTTCCAGTTCAGCTTCTCTTCAGCTCTGCGCCAGCCACAGGCTCCAGGCTTCTTGCACAGCTCCCATGTGTGTTGGTTTTTTGTCAGGGGTTTTTTTACCTGCTATCCCAGGCAGTCTCCACACCACTTCTCTTTCTTACCAACTACACACTGCCAGTCTTCCAGAGGATTCCATGTGACACACACCCCCCTTTGAAAGGGAACAGGACAGGAAACCCGAGAACAAATACAAGCGAGGACACACATCAATGATCTATAAGAAGCTTTAAATCACTGAACAATTATCCAGAAAGCTTTCTTGATAATTTATTCGATGTCTGATTAAATGACAGCATGCAGTCATATTGTTGAAGTGCAACAATTATAAACCAGACAGACACGACAACATAATGCTTCAAGCAGCCTGCATGCCTCAGAAAGACACTCAGCAAACCATAAAGACGCCTACGTGTTTCTAACAAAGATTAGTGGCAAATTTCTTCCTCTGTGGCTGCTACAGCCTTTGTTCAAAACTCAATCTCTGCTTTTAAAATTCAGATACACCACCACTTCAAACTTCTAAACAATTTTTAAAGCTATACTAAGTATATACTATATACTTAGTATTTCTAAGATATTAAAATCACATTTCAAAGGATTATTCCCATCTCTGCAAACAGTCCTATCATATTTAAATAAAATAAACCACAATTACTGTTGGTGGGGGAACTACAGCAGATCACAGAGCAGGTCCTCTCCAGACATGCATGGAGACAGTTTCTTTGTAATCTAAACACTTCAGAATCCAAGGCAGACAGGTAGCAAATAACAAAATAACACCCAAGTGAGATGAATCCACTCAGCTACACCTCAGCTGTGATAATCTGCGAAAGGGTTAGAGGCAGAACTGAGGCAACATCAAGGAACTGAGGAAAATGGTGCTGGGCACCAGAGTCAAGAACCTCTCTGATTCCCATGACCTCCCCGATGTCAGCAGCCACTTTTAAAAGCAACTTAGAATGAAATTCCTTACAGTCCAAAACATTTGATCGATCCAAGTCCAAGTACTTCATCTTACAGTGTTGCTGCCCTCCATTTGGATGTCCGTATTTTTAAATCAATCACAAGCTGAGACTGTCCAAACCAAGTAAAGGGGCAAGCCATTAAAACCAGAAGTTAAGTACATTTGGATCCATACCCCAACTCCTAAATTTACTGTGGTGAACTCCATTTTTATCATGAGAAGCAGCAAGAATATTATTCAAAATTATTCTGCTTCTACATATAAATCTTTATCTTTTTTGGCAGGTGATGTCTGGCAGTCTGGGCACTCATATGTCATTAACATTAACGCAGCCACTTGGATTCTCTTGCAAAAATGTCACCTAAACTACACTGGTAATGGAACACTGACTCTTCAGATAAAACCTAGTCTGAATAGAAACCTAAATCTAAAACTAACTTTGAAACTATTGTTTCCTTAGCAAGAAACCAGCAGACAGAGTTAATATGGTTTAGTTGATAAGCTGAAATTCGGGATGCTACAGCAACTCTATTTCTTGTTATACCTGCAAGACAGGTAAAATAATTAGATTTTACCATTTGCTCTTTCTTGCAGATTGCTGCAAATGGAAAAATTACGTCGTTTGACCCTAAGTAACATTACTGCTTCACGGCAAAGCTATGTGATTCAAGTGGTAGATAGCAACATGTATTCAAATGTCTGATTCAACAGCTTCTGGGGTGAAATATTCCATGACTAGAAACTGAAAAAAGAATTCTCATCCATTTGTTCCCATTACTGTATTAAAAACAGAAATCTTCAAAACTATCGCAATTTCTCTTCCTGTCAACAAACCCTGACAAACATCTTACATGAAGAGGGCCACTAAAAAGGTGAATTAGAAGATTCAGGAGTTTAAGTGAAGCGCCAGAAAAACTTTAATCACGGTCCCAAGCAAGAACCAGTTAAATGATCCACACAAATACACAAAATAAACTACTCCATGAGTAATGTATTATATCACTAAGGAGCCCAGAAAGAGCAAGGAATATTGAGAAAACCAAGGCACCACAGAAGCTGGGACTCAATGCATTTGAAAGGCAGCTGGGCTACTTTCACAACTGCATTAAGTAGCCGGGAATCTGAAGCAGAAGCTCAGACAGTTTCAGACTACTGCAGACTTCCCCTACTGAAAACCTCTTACATTTAAACAAGTATTTTCATTTACCTTTGACATGAAACATCAGATGCAAATGGGAGCTGTTTGAAACTGTAAGAGACATCTTCATCTTCACCACTTAGCAGGCCAAGTAGGATCTGATGCAATGACTGCCTAGACCTGACAATAACCAGATTCCACCAGGAATCACACTATAAACACAACTGGCCATCCAGACCTGCAACTATGCGTTAAAAATGAAAAAACAAAAACTGCCAGGAACACCAAGAAGCAGCCCTGGAACCATGTCAGAAGAGATGACCTCTTGCACTATTCCATGGTCAGAGTGGACATCTCAGCATTTAATTATTGCATCAAGGATTTAAACCTGCTCAGAAAATACACAGAACAGCGAGTATTTCACACACTGCTGGATCCCTTCCATCCATGCTGTCCTCTTCATCTCTGGCACAACCCTACCTAAGAGCCCTCAGGAACTGTATTTGAGTTGTAAAGCAAACACAAAGCAGCTGGTTGTGAATGACTTCTTGAAGGTGTATTGTGGTAAGAGCAGCTGCACTCCACCATAAAACCTGGGTGCTGCCTGTAGCCCTGGTGGCTGAAAGTGTGCAATGGGTAAGTTCAGACACCTCAGACAACCCAGGAGCTGGGAGAAGTGAGTCAAGGCTGGTGTTGAACTCCTCATGTGAAGTGACAGACTTGTTTAGACACAGAAATGATTTTTATTTATCTGCCAGTATCACTAGAGTACACATGAAAGAATCTGCCATCTTTTCTGTTCCTTTCTTGTATAATAAGTATCTTGTCTTTCTGAAAAACACCCCCTTGTACTTCTTTATCTAATGAAAAAAAACACTCAGCTATTAGATATTAAATACATTTATTAACGTGGATTCTGTATACTAGAATCAGATGCTAACTTAATTATTTTACACTATCTCATTTTGCTCATTCTGCGTAAATAACCTGTGAACGTGATTATATGGAGTTGTATGAACAAAAAGGGAACCACAGCAAACTGATACACAGCTCACACACCGCTTTAAAGAACCTGCTGGAAGCATTCTTGCACCTGCGAGAAATCTTAACTCCTCTTAAAAAACTTCATTGTTGAGTAGTCTGGGCCTTCAGGACATTAAAGCATTTCTCCCTCACATGCTGACTGGAAGCCTTGCAGCAGCTGAAGCAATAAATATTGACAGCAAGCTGGCAAACAGCAGATAGCAGCGCTCTGCTCTCCAATTTCACCTGCCTCAGCAAAGACACCGCCTAGAAGGGACAGCACACCCAGGGCCTCCTCAGCTCTATTATTGCTGCTCTGGCCTCTATTGAAAACGTGTTTTGCCCTCCAACACCGGTGTAGCTGTGAACATACCTGCTTTCTGTACTGCCCTGAGAACCTGAGTTACCTCATTGCAACGCAGACACCAGCAACAAAGCTCTGACTCTGGCTACAAATCACACCGCAAGAAATTCCATCCAGTTCCATCCTGTCATGCTCTTTCGTGATGCTTTGCAAGTCTTGCACATCAGGCCACACATTGCTTAAGAAAAACTAAGCAGCCAACTCAGAGCAAACACTGGAACAGCTGTATGCCAAAATACAAGATACTCCCGACAGCTCATGAGAATTGGAAATAGTGAAGTGGATTTTAATTAGGAAACTGTATTGATGACTGAGTTCTGCTTTTCCCTCAATTTTCACCTCGTATCCTCTACTTTGAGATAGGATTACAGAAGCTGTAAGGAAAGGCATTCAGACTTGCTTAAAGAAAATTGAAAACAAAATACTGTGACTACAAAATTCTGTCTTCCCACTGGGAGAAAGGGATCTTTCCAGCAATTCACTCCCTGCATTCAGACAAACCACAGATTGCTGGTTGGTTTTTCAGCAGACTCCATCCTGCTGCCAAGTTAACAGATTTTTAAACTGAGATTTGAAACAAAGACTTCTCAGTATAATCCAGAATGCTGAGCACTGAGTTGTGCCTAGTTCTCCAAACTTGATCTTATTATTTCATCTGGAGCTCATACATTTTCACCCCTGCACAGACACACCTATGATTATGGGCTATGTTTAGATTTGTCAGAATTCACCAACAGCCAGCGTCATCATTTTCTCCAGCACACAGCTTCACCGAGGGAGGGGTGGAGACATCCTCCACACTATAAACATTTGCCTGCTTTCAAAGGAAGATAGGAATCAAAACAAGCTCACCCTGTACTTCTAGCAGACACCACTCGTAACATGTTACATCAACCAACACTTGTGGAGATTCTTCCTTCTAGCTTCTGCTAGGTTTCCTTCCTCTTTGTCTGCCACTGAATGTACCTCATTTTGATGGTAATATCTGATTAACAACCTCAGCAAGCCTTCAGAGGTGGCAGGCACTCCCCTTTGTCAGCTCCACTTACCCAAAATAACACAAGAACCCTTTAGTATTCCACAACAGAAACAGCACCACAGAAAATCTTAAGGCCACCATCACGGCACAGTTCAGGAAGAGATCTGCAGGCACGAACCAGATCCACTGCACAGGAATAACAACATTTAAAGCAGCACCGAGCTTTGGTTTAAAGAGAGCAAACCAAGACTTCTGCTCTCACACCCCACTGCTGCCAAATCGTTCCATCTGCATTAGCTGCAAGATGTCAGCTTGGGCATGCAAAGGAAGAATTATTTAGTGCATTTAGTGAATCCTCCGATTTAAAACCCTCCTTTCAGTCCAATGGGTGCCCTTGCCCCGGCGGAACAGAAGCCAAACTATCCTGAACAGGACAGTAATATCCCCTTAAAATCCCCACAGAGAGGTGTGATGCTCTCCAGTCTCAGTGCTTTGTTCTTTTTCGAACGAGTCCAGTTCCTTCAGGGAAGATGCTCACCATGCACAGCTGGAAGGAAGACGCTAAAGGGAAGAGCAACTCCTCAAAAGCAGAAGAGTGACAGAGGACAGCAGCAGAAAGAGTTAACAGTAAGTTTATCTGTAGGAAATTTTATCTGTGACATTTTATCCAATTTGATGCCACACAGCACAGAACAAAGACACAGATCCGGCTTTTTTAATTTAGTAGTTTCAAACCGGCATTAAAAAGAAACTGATTTTCATTCACTTCTGAAGATTTCACCTTAAGGGAAGGTCTTTCAAGGATGCACATGATATTCTTTGGCCTTCTGAAAATTAAATCAATTAAGCACAAGATTCAGTTCTTGTAAAAAAATTCTTCAGAACAGCCACGAGGAAAAGAAAAGCAAATCATGAAACTGAAAAAATACTTGTCAAGAGCACTGACTAACCCACTACAAACAGGCTGCAGCTTTTGTTAGAGATCTGAGTTTCCACTGGTGGCTCTGCAGTGTCTCAGATCCAGGCTTCTGTGGAAAAACAAAATGGGAACTCCAAAGGGACCGCGTGTTTTCGTATGTTATTAACTCAGGAGCTTGTGCAAGAAGATGATGGATATTTTGAAACACTTAAAAAGACCAACCACAGCTGCCAACACAACGACACCCTGCAGGGCTAGAAACAGGACATGTGCTAAGGTACAGAACTGATGCTTTTATGGAATAAATTTCAGTTCTCTATTATGTTGAAGACATTTTAATGTTACTTTGCTATGTGCATCCTTGAAGTGCACAAAATCTACTGGGTTTCCTTGCAATTTTTCTGCAAATCCGATATCTACCAAAACTACAGAAATCAACAGAAAATATCTTCAACCTCTGAAGGAGTTTATTGGTCCATAATGACAGTGCATCTAGAACACAATAAAAACCCCAAATCCAACAACTCATTACTCAGAAGAAAGTGCCTACACAGACTTCTCAACAGGAAGAGATGGAAAAAGCTGATAGCTGAAGATGTGCATGTTAAATCACAACTGGGGGAAGGTGGAACCCTTCATTCCTCTGCTTTCACTCAGGCCTCACTGGCAGGACATGGGAGCACGTGGCCTGGAAAAGAAAGGAACTCCCAAAGCTTTCAGAAGGCGTTTGAACCTTGCAGCTGAAGGAGCTCCATCACACACGCCCGAGCCTGAGGAGCTCCTTCAGCAATGTGCTGTTGCAAACACCACGTCCACGTTCAGCAGAAAGCTGCACTTTGCTGCACAGATCCAGCCCAGGACGTTTCTGCTCCTCTGGGCCCACAGCTGCCATGAGAACCACGCAGGGACCACAGGGAAAATGGGATTGTGCAGCAAAACAGGGGACAATGAGCAGACCACCTCGCTCTCTGCTCAGCACCAGACATCAAAAACCCCAGAACTGTAAACCAACATCAACATCACAGTTTCTGCAACAAATCAGCTGGGAAAATACTAAATTTTATTAGGATTTTGCATAAGCGAGATTATATTCCATTAAAGAGATTATCCACTTTTTAACGTTGTCTTGATTGAGGACTTATGTGTGCCACTCTTCCCTGCTTATCATCTCCCAAATGGTGTCCTGTTAAATCTGCAGAAGGCATGAGAGTGACACTTCAGCTTTTAAGCACAGATGATACCGAGACATTCTGACAATATCACAGCACTGCCAAAATTTACATTTGTGGGTTTTCTTAAAAATTAAGTACCTGAGGATCAGATTGCTATTTTCAGATTTCACTTAAAATTTAATCTTTAGTCATCGTGGCAGCAGAAAACTGAACTGTAACAGGCAAAAAAAAAAAAAAAAAAGCCAAATAAAACACTCCAAAAATTATGATGGGTTAAAAAACCCAACTAACTTTTCAATTCTGTCTCTCTTACACTGATATGCAGAGACATCGCTGCAGCATTCCACATTCTGAGCTGGTTACATCCCAGTTACAAACGGAGTCTCTTTAAATAGTTTGATAACATTTTATTTAACTACCAGAACTCCGAAAACATTCAGAGAAATGTTAACTTTTGAGAGCTTCCCTGTTTTATTCACTTGTATAAGATCACATGGTTACTAGACACATGCATGCTAAATATATTACATGCTACCATGGCAGCAGGTCAGTGCTGCACAAGCTGCTTGTATTAAATTTCTCCTGTAAGTGACATTAGAGTTTAGCTCTGCTCCAGCACATATAGGAAGAGGCTTCACATTCCAAACTACCATCTGAAGGGGAAAACTATGCCAACACAGAACTAAGTATGCCTGTGCTACTTTAACCCATTTACTATTTTAACACACACATGCAAGCCTTGCATCTATGTTATCTATATTATGAATTTTTCAGATTCAAGACTCCAAAGCTAATGGCTCTGCCACAGTCTTCTCCTATGAAAATTTAAGGAAAAGGTCACACAATTATAGTCTATAATATGGGAGAAGATTGATGAAATTCCAAACAGTAAGTGTCATTAACTGGGATGGGTATTCAACTACATTTGAAATCTTTTAGTGGTTTATTAAACTGCCTGGGTACTCAGTAACTGCTAGAACACATTTTAAATAAGCATCCTTGCATATTGTTCTAACAATTTCAGAGCAGATGTTCTCCATAAAAGACAGCGACATATTAAAAAATCCCACACATTGTCTCTACATATATATTGACATATCTAGAAATACACACACTGGCATATAAAAAGCACAAACAAATCTGAGTTGTCAAAATTAACGGAGCACACACTAAAAATATTTCATCATCCTCTGTCACGATGCTTTCCTGTGTCACACTACAACAGAGGACACCTCTGCAGAGACGCCAGCCTAACGGGGAAAGGAAGGCAAACTCTTCTAAAAGCTGCCTCTACACCAACACAGGGGGACACATCAGATCATGGCTCTCATGGCTTCGGATTGGTGCCTTGGAGAATGCAAAGATAAAAGGGGAATAGACATCATCACCAGGGTCAGGAGAGGTTATCTGTATTCTGCTGGAAGAATATGCATTAATCCTTTTCTTTTCCTAAGCACAGAGGAAAGCCTAACTCAAACTCTTATCAGTAAGGGTGTAATCACCATAAGCTTCAGCACTGACGTTGGAGGCAGAAGGAATCATCAGACCTTGGGTAAATATTTAGGCAGCTAGCCCACATAAAAATCTCAGACTGTTGCTACTCTAGTGCAACCGTATCCACAGGGGGTAGGTGAAAGCTCTCATCTATCTACTTGAGCTGCAACTGCACGTTCGCTGCAGCCCAGAGGCACATCCTGACACTGTTCCTCTCACACAGAAATTTTGTGAGATGGTTGATAGATCACTGGTCTTCCCTTTCCACTGGCTGGGGACACCTGGAAACCAGACACACGGTCAGCTTCCCCACAATAAAGATCTGCTATGGGCACACCAAGAGAACAGGGAGAGGCAAAGGTAGAGGCACGGCTGGATTTGGAGCAGATGATACTCTAAACTAGCTCGTTATTCAGAGTGCTCCCTTAATGACTCTGCAGAGCACACCAGCATTCATCAAATACTAGACTGACAGAAAGATACAGAATGCCACATTTTTACACAAGATAAGTACTATAACACTTTTAATTTTAGTCACCCAAAGGCTAAGCACCAAACTATAAAATGTCTGCAGTACGGTCCTGATATATTGACCAGGTTTCATTTTGACATCAGAACTTCTGCGCTGAGGGACCATGTTGGAGGCACAAAATCATCTCTAATATAGGAGAGACTTCTTTTTTTAATAGGAGAAACACTTCTATTAGCTACACACAGAATAAGTATTCATTTAGTGTCACACATTAGCACATGATTGAGATCCTTTCTCCGGTCAAACAGCGTCACATGGACCAAGTGCTAACCCACAGCAGAACTCCGCCTGAAGCTCCAGCAGCGAATCTGGGCCATGCTGGCACTTACAGGTTTCTGTGCAGCTGCTGGGAAGAGCTCCCCACCCCCCGACCCAGGGGAGCACAGAGCTGTCGCTGCGAAGAGCAAAGAAAAAAATCCTCCTCAAGAACCATTCTTCACCTCTGCAGAGCTGTCACAAACGTGAGCCTGGCTGAATTATCATGTTCCAAACTTGGCATTTGACTTGGTACCGCTCGAATATTTAAGCCATCGCTTTCTTATCTGCATCAGAGCTGAACCCATTTTTTCACTACATCTTACTTGACATTTTTTCCATGTTGATGGCTTAAGAGGTGCAAACCGTTCTGACCTGCTGTTAGCAAAGCCCCCGCAATGAAGAACAGCACAATCCCAGCACATCAGGAGTATTCAATAACCAACACATACATCAGATTCCTTTCGCAAAGAGAACACACACACAACTGAAACCGAGAGCTGCACTGATAAAAAAATTCCACAGAAAGTCATGAAATAGCTGAACCAGTAAACTTCCATACGAAGACAAAACTAGGAAGTGGAATCTACAAATATGACTTGTCTACAGAAAACATGTTTTTCATCTTTCTAAAGAACACATTTCTGACTACACAATTAAAAAGCAGCTTCCAAGTTTTATCAATACAGTAAAAACTAAATAAACAGTGTTTCTTCTGTAAGCAAATAATATTAAGGTGCTACAGAGAAGAGTCACAGTCTTACATATCACATGAAACAAGTTTTGACTAAGAATAATAAATGCTCAATATTATACAAAGCAAAAAAAAATCCCACTGACCTTGGTGAAGGACTTGGAATTAAATTATCTGCAGCTGTGGTGTGCTACAGGTTATTCCTACTTCAGATGCAAACAAAAACCATCAACAACAGACAGAAATCAAAACCTAGCCAACATGATTATCAATGAAAGCAGAGCTTGCATAATGTAACACTATGCAGATGCTCCGACTTTTAGATCAGATAATTGTTTTGTTTCTCTTTAAGTGTTGGTACCTAATCAGTCTGTTTTGGAGCATCTGCTTTCCAAGACCCCAGGTGAAAAGAAGAAACAAAAATCTGTTAATGCAACATACCCAGCTGACAGATCCAGAAATGTATTCCTGAAACCACTGGAAGAGAAACCAAAAATGGAAGGGAAGATATTAAGACAAGTAAAAGAAGATCTACTTGCCAAGAGTAGAATCCACAATACTTGCTTTCTCAGGAGGAAATACACCAGCACTTTAATGGATAAATCCGACAGAAAACTCGCCATCTACCCACCAGGAAGTGAAATGAAAGAAAACCCCCAAAAAATAGCTGAGAAAGGGGTGGGGGGGAAATACTTTTTGTTTACTTGCAACTATCTTAAAAAAAATAGAGACAGAGAGAGAATAAACAGCTGAAATCTGACCTATTCACTCATCCAGATCATCACAGCGAAAATCACAGGCAACACAGCTTCAGCTGCTCCCAGCAGTTGCTTTTAGCCGAGTCACACATCTCGCCACACCTCTGCACAGCACCACTCTGCCCCGTCACACTGACAGGGGACAGGACCCCAGACTGTGCCACTGCACCCAGGCACCGAGGTGAAGATCAAGGCATTTCCACGGGGCCAGCAAGGAATCAACTACTGCAAGGGCAAGGCACCAATCCTGAATTTCCTCAATGGCAAAAATACTCAAACCAAGGCAAGGTCTGCCAATAAAGTAACCTCATGGACTAGCAGGCAAGTCTTTCAGGCTGCAATTTACGCTTTTAATTTAACATACAGATATCAACTAGAGAACTGAAAACAAATGCAAAACCACAGCACTTGCACTAGAAAATTAGTTCTAATTTTTATCTTCCATATTTATAAATAGAAAGCTGATAGAAATCATTCTGGGCCGAATACAGTCCTCAGTTAAAGCTGAGGCTTCTCAGTCAGGCATCCATTTGGGCAGGCCAAGTTACAACAGGTAGAAACTGCCACCACCATCCTCATCCAACCTTTATCACACCCCGAGACCCGTATGCTGGGCACTTCAGAAGCCTCTGTCACACGTACAGATCAAAATTAAATAAAATTATTACCTCCCCTAGTTTTCCCGGTTTGTTAAAGGCCATCTGAGCCAAATCTTTCTTAGAACAGAGACATCAATCTAGACCACAGACAAGTTTTGGAGCTGCAAGTTTTACTGAAAGCCACAAACTTCATTGTAGTTTAATCACCTAAATTAAATAAAAAAACAAGATTTCAGTTTTTTAAATGATGACTGATTTAAATTTGCCACATTAGTCTGCTTTTGATGGCATTTCATGCAGCAAGACTTGCTAAATCAAAAGACATCGGTATGTTCTCACAACACACAAAAAATGACCAAAACACGTCTAATAAAGAAACAAATGGGAAAAGAATAAAAGTTGGTGGGTGCTGCCATTTGCTTTACTGGAACTCATCAAATAATTTCAGCACTGTTCCGCTAAAGATGCAAAGAGGAGCTGAGACAGGAATTCACAGCTCCAAACCACATGAGACCATGTGAGGAGACGAAGCCCTCTCAAAACGCAGGTGCACTGCTGTCCACATCTCGCTAGTGCATAATCACACTGAACATATTAACCCAGTTTCCCGAAGCCTTAATGATGACAAATACGACACTAAAACATGTTCTTCGGTAAGAAACAGGCTTGCCCCATTTAGGTGCCACAACTCGAGAGCATTCTGTGAAATGATGGATTCTCCAGCAGTAGGGATAATAAATTCAATGCTTTCCTGTGTGTAATCCTAACGTGCCACTGACTGGCACAGCTACATTAAATGAGTTTAAAGGTGTCCTGTGTACATCTACCTATATTCATTTATCAAAACAGAGCTTTACTGTTGATCTAACAGGGTACCTAAGGAATTCCAGCTAAACAGACTATTTCCCCAAATTTGGACTAATCCAGAAGACAGATCTAACGAATAATATTTTTCCTACTGTGCTGCTCTCCAGTATAGCGCCCTGACAAAGCCTTTCAAAGGACAGTGTTATTAAGATAAGCCCAGGAAGGTACTGTACAGGAAAAACAGGCAAGGCCTCTCCATGGGATACACAGATACCCTAAGATCTGGGTAAAGAATTTTCTGGTTTAGGAGATTTCATACATAAATTGCTTGAGACTAGCAAAAGAGCACTAGAACTCAGAAACACTTCCAAAAAAAATTATTGAAGCAATACGGATATTATCGTTCCTCATTATCCAAAGGACTCTGAGCATCTCCAGATCCAGCGCCTCTCCCCACAGGCAGAGTAGGAACCCCCAGCAGTGGGAAGGCTGAAACCAGGAACTGCAGAAAAGCATCTCAACCCACTGGGGCACTCTGGAAGCTGAGAGTGGCAATCAAAGTGCGGATCTAAAGCCACATTCATGAGACTGAACAGTGAGACTTCAATATTTATTGTAGCTCTGAAAGAGAAATGTACAGATTCACAAAGAATGACTGCAGACGTGTGCTCTAAACAATGATAATCCAATTAGGTATCATTCATTTAGACAGATACATTGCTTTAATTATGCTCAAATTATCTCCTATTGCTAAAATAAAAGTTAAATAATTTAATTTTGTAGGGGAATACAGCAGAGGAGAAAGAGACAAAGACTTGGATTAAAAAGTTCATGCGATTGCCAAAAGGGGAAAAAGACTGTTCCCTACACACTCTGGAACCATTAAAACCCTTCAGCATTTTTTGCCAAACATGGTTTCACGTATTTTTTTTTACAGTGCTTCAAAAGGTTTTGCTAAGGCAACTTGTATATTGACAATAATACAGCCACCACGCTGTATTATAAAGAAGACAATAGCAAGATCTGAGTAATGTGTGTTAAAGAAAACACATTCACTGCCATGGGAACCCTGTCAGAATTCGCCACTACTGCAAGCCATCCACACGAAGCTTTTCTGTGCTAGACTTCCCCTCCTAATAATCTCTCTACCAATACTTCTAAGACATAAACATCAATATTATAGCAGGGAACAAGCACACAGGCAATGCCTTTGGCCTACAGCATTTTCATCTAAATAGGTCTAACAGACACACGGAGACAGCAGAAAGAATTCCAGAATAAGATCCCCACCACTTACGTCACCAGTACAGCCACGGATTTCACTGGAACATTGACACTAATTCACTGAAAACTCATTGTAAGCACAGTTAATGAATGTGGGAGAAACCAGGGAAAAAAGCAAAGAAAGCAAGAAAAACAACTCCACACACACAACACAAGGAACCAAGCATTACAAGGAATGTCCCAAATCCCACTGAAAGCTGACTTCAGATAAAGTGGTCTAGGAAGTTTGGCTGGAATAAACTTTTAGCAACAAACTGCACTGGACTAAAATCAGGCCTAGACCAAGTTTTGGGATCCATCGCTGTAACAGGAAGAGAGGCCAGTTCCACCTCCCAGCCTCAGTCACAGTGCAACTCCATCTGCGTGCGTAAGAGCACCAGCAGCAAAATAAAACCAGAGTTAAACATTAACCTACACACAGGACTTGCCTGGCTACAGCCATTTACAGGAAAAGCTCAAGGAATTTTGCAGCATATGCAAGACATTAATGTATAGTTAAAGCTCCTTTTCTCACTTCCTGCATGGAGGCAGTACATAAAACACACCAGGAAGTAGAACCCAAACGTTACCAGGAGAATTTGTTTTTAACTATGTCTTGCAGAGTCCAAATTAGTTTTTCAGTGAAGGTCTGCAAACTCAAATGCTCTGTAAGAAAAGCATCTCTTACAAGATTGTTTTGCAGGGTTTGAGAGATGAAAATACAGAACATAAAAGCATCAACATAGAAGTATTGGAGTGCCCCAGCATGAGCTACTATTTCACCAAATAGCAAGTTGTAAACTAAATGCTGAAATCCATTTTTAATCAAGAAAAGCAGCATAACGGCACATAACTTCCGGGGGTTTATGAATTTCAGAAAAAGTACTCTTCTGCTGAAATCCAAACAAAGAGATGTCTTTCAGAAAATACAGAATAAATCACATCACAAGCAACATCCTGAACGTATTGCATATGAAGTTCCTTTCCCTGCAGAGTAACACGAAACACGAAGTATTCTAATCCCTCGTTCAAGATTGTAGCAACCACAATAGCAACTGCAGCAGCAGCTTTCCCAAGAAAGGCATTTCAAATGCAGAGCTTACCCCTCAGAACTGCTATAACCTACAACAACCTCCATTCACACAGGCAATTGTGCCCTTGTCCAAATGTGTATTTGTCTGAAGAGATGGAAATGGAGAAAGGAGACAACTGTAGAAAGTATGAGGCGCAGAGATACAGTCTCAAGGCAGTATAAACATTAATGGTCAGACACTTCAAGGTTTAAAGGTCTCGGACCTGAAACGCTGCTGCGTTTGGAACAAGGCGTTGGAGGTAAGGTGAGGCTCACTCTCTCTGAAGAGTAAGGGTTGATAAACAGAGCCAGACACTAAAGCTACAAATATAAAAAACAACCCAAGGACAGGAACACCCTTGGAACAGAATTTTTTTGTTTCCGTTCCGCTTGTATCTTGGTTGAAACCAAGGAGAAACTGCTTTCTAGTTACTTTATTGGGCTGTTGTCAAATTCCTGAAGGAAAACATCTGCAAATCCTACAACAGGTGAGCTGAATCATTCATGTTCAAGGTCCACTCATATCTTCAAAATATTTTCACCTACTCCTCCCTTCCGGCCCAGCGGCCCAAACACTGACACATCTCTGTGGTTCACTGCGTGAAACCCCGGCTGGCTGTCCTGTCACTGTCCCAATACCACCACCAGATCAGACTATTTTAAGATAAGCTAATTATGCCACTGAAAAATCTTCTAAGCCACTAAGACTAAGCAGAAGAGACCACGAAGAATTAAAAGCACAGAAGCAGAGGCAAGACAGAAGCAAGAATCGTGATCTCAACTCTTTCAGATAAGAAGCTTGGAGGACTCCTTGTCAGACTGCAACCCTGAATTTCAGTCTGTGCTTACTTTCTCCTGCTCCTAACAGTTGTAACAAGCACAAAAGGAACTTCACATGAAAGGCTGTTGTTCCTTACACCTTCAGAAAATTAGTCATTCAAGCCTTAGAAAAACAACACACCAAAACCTTTGTGGCTTGCTTGTAGGCATGATCTACATGCACGCAAGACAGCTACAGAAACCACCTCAGGTGCCTTAAAACAAGCAGATCTGAGGGAAAATCCTCAATTATAAGTTTGTTGCACAGAAAGTTTTCAAGAAGTTTATCTGATCATCATCTCATTAACATTTCGTTAAGGACTGAATGATTGAAAAGCAGGTAAAAACTTCTTTTGAGAACTACTCAGCCAGTACCCAGCAATATTGTGGTATGTTTTACTACTGAACAATTCAGGCCTTAAAAAAAAATGTTTCAAAATAATTGGATCCAGAAAGTCCTGGATAAAGCACAGATATGAGCATCACACGCGGGAGGAGACGAGGAGGGGGTTTTAAATAAATTTATTAATACATCTTAAGAATAACACAAGGAAGAAATTCCAACTACCTTCCCATAAACTTACAAGCAGGCCTCATCAAAATGAAGATATATTTAACTTTATTTTGCTGAATGAATTCCAGCCTAACATGACATTTAGATCAAAGACATTAAAAGCAAAGCAAATTAAGAAACTGAATGCAGTTTCAAATCACGCTAACTTTAAGTTTTATTTTAATAAAATTAAATAAAAACACTTAAGAAAATAAGAGTTTGCTGATAATAGATTAGAGCATTATCAATGACTGCATTAAAATCCTGAAGATAGAATTGTCTATTCCCACAGCTTTCTAAACTTATTTTTTTAATAAAATGAGGTTTACTTGACCACAGTCTATTCTCCCTCACTAACAGCTTCAGATCATATTGGCCAGTTTCAACCACGTGTCATAGCTAATGTATCACTTATTTTTCAGCTTTTCTGAAAGTGCTGCAGAATTTTTGACCTGGCACTGGCAGAGAAGCCCTGGGCCGAGCAGTGCCCAGGGGCAGCAGGTCCTGTGGCGGTCAGCAGGCACCTGTGCTCAGCCTGGCCACAGCTGGCACAGCATTCGAGATACTTGGAGAACTGAAGAGAAACGCACTGTACAGAGGGGATCCTCTAAAAGACCAGGGAATAACACAAGAGTAGAAAAATAAGGAAAATGGAAATTCTCCAGGTTTTATTACTTGCAAAATCACTTCTTTACTACTACTGTTCAGACTATTTTTAAATTTACTTTCACCATTTCTCCAGCCCATATTTTAATATCATAAATAAAATAGGCTAGAGAATACAGAATAAGAATTTTCATATACACACTCTTTGTTCTTCCCTCTTCCCCATACCATGCTTCACTTGCTCCTCAGCAACCCAGCCATAGAGCTGGAATCCTTTTATCTCCTGCAATCACACTGGTTATGCTTGCCTAGAGCCAGCGTTAACAGGGCAGTCTACAGAGCCTTTAATGACTTCCATCTCCTCGGAGACAAAAATTAGACGGCGAAAAGAATGAAACAAGAAGGCAGCAAACGCCAATAGCGCCCAGGAGTACCAGCAGGAGGCTGGCTGCAGCCTCGGCTCGTTCTCAAGCGTTCCTTCGGCCCGGTGGGGAGAGCCGGTGGTTTCGCTCCCTCGGAGGCTCAGCCAAGCCCCCAGCGCTGCACGGGCACGCCGGCATCACCAGAGGGAGCTGCGGGGGCTCCGAACGGGGGATCGGGGCTCGGATCTCACCTCCTCACTCCGGGCAAGTCCTTCCCTCGGCTTTTTAAAAAAAGCAGATTTTACTGGAGTCTCTTCCCCGTCGGACCCTTTCGATCCCATCTCCCATGGCAGCTTCCCAAGGGAATGACTCTGTCACTTCCTGGTACAATCTGGTGCAAGTTTTACATAAGCACCTCGTGCTAACACACGACTCGTTGTAAATACGAGTGTGACAACACCAGGGTGCACGGACTCATTCCAGGGCATCCTCAGGAGGGAAGTATAAAAACAAGGATGTCACCACCAGGCTTAACTTGACAGGACAGGTGTCCCTCTCCTCAGCGAAACCACCAGGGGAATGTACAGAGAGGCACAGGGGCCCGCGACCCCCTGCAGCAGAGCCTCTCCCGGCTCAGCCTATCTGCACAACACTTACTGGGGATAACTGTGGAATATCAGCTTACATTCCATCCTGCTGGGAATCCAAGGCTCCTTTGTAGATAAGCCTAGGAAAAAATTCACCCAGGAGCCACCAGGAGCATCAGAATGCCATGGCGGTAACAGCAGTTGAAATTTTCAGCTCTCCCATAACCCTATTTCACCTCCTGAACACACCATTAGTCTTTTAAGGTCCTTTCCTCCTATTTTACATAAGGCACTTAATTGATTTTAATTTTCAGGAACATTACTCACTTATGTTTTAAAATCCAGATCTTCTAATCCTTTGAACACCACTTTTTACTAGTTTCTTGAAGATATTGAATTAGCAGTGATAAATAGAAACATTGACCATTCGCTTTTTCTTTTTTTTTAGGGAAAAAAATCATTTCACAATTATCTTATGATAACTCTAGTTGTTTCTGCCCTCCTCAAATTTCATCTCATATTAAACCCATGACAAAGCCTGGAGGGTCTTCTTAATGTCTTTGTCCTTCACTGAGACAGTGCTTTCTGTATGATTTTGTAAGACAGATTTGATAAAATAGAATAGTTTTTAAATTTCAGTTGTTTCAATTGACAGTTTCCCACTACTTTTTTGACAGCTGTTCAGGTGAGCAGTTTTCATATTTGTGACAAAGAAAACAAGCACCTACTTAAAACTCAATATTATTCCATGACATCCAAAGCCACTGCATGCTCCACATACTCCTCAGGAATTTTCGGGGCATTTGTGTTAATAATCACAACTTCTGCAAATACGCCCATATTCAGTATCTCCAATATTCAGCAAATTCTTGCTTCCATCTACAGACCACATCTCTCTTCAGCCATCCAGGATTTTGCCTCCTTCCCCTGAAGGCGGAGTTCTAATTTAGAGCTTCCTATGGAAACCATTAATACTTTCACTGCTGGCCCTCTTCTCATCGCCCAACAGCTCTCAAAGCAAAGATCTTCACAGACGTTCCAGCGACAAAAAGTTAAGACACCACCATTTGGAAAGTTATGAACAAAGATAAGGAGAACGACAAGAAGACAAAACATAAAAAACCCAAACAACACACAAACCACAAAAACGCCAACACTCAAAAGAAACACAGGAGGATTTAAGGAAGTCTCTTGGAGGAAATCCTTCCTCTGCACTCAAAAGCTCCAAATCCCTGAAGCCAACTATTCCAGTAAATACGTGCATTATTAAACTCAACTAACAAACATAATTTGACAGCCTATAGACTCAGAAATTGTAACAGAAAGTGCTTTTCCTTTCTGTAGGCATCAAGTGAAACAAATTATCTTGTGCCGCACCTTTGACTTTCCCCTCTTTTACCCTGAAACCAAGGGGATTCGGAATTTAAATTTAAGACACCTGACTTAATTAAAACCTCAGCCCATTACACAATAATTTTAACAGCTTCAAGGAAAAATAAAAATTCTGAAAAATTCAGTTTATTACCCTCAGTGCCTGAGAAGGTAATAAAAGAACAATGATGATGGAACATCCCCTTTTCTCAAACGCTCTCAGAAGACTCATTGCTTTGAAAGCTTACACTGGAAGAAGCACCATTTTTTAAATGCTCTATACACCAAACTATTAGCAGCCATTCTTGTCAGCTTACAGCTCTTAAAACAGGATGCACGCAGTCATATCAGGAAGAGGCAGTTGCTGTGAAAGAGTGATACCAAAAACAAGATGTCCCTAACGCTGGTAACCTCACACAAGCTTCAGAGCTATGCCATACAAGTTCTCCACATGATGGTCAATTAAATACCATTCAAAACATCTGGAGAAAGATGCCCACTTAAAAACAGTCACTTTTTTGATATCTGAGGGAAAAGAAAAAATTTCAACTTTTTTCTCAGCTCTTGGACTCTGTTACTGCAGATTTTGTGTGGTAGAGGGGGTAAAGTCCCATTATCCTGACACCTTCCAAAGGTTTCTCTAAGGGACACTGCCAAGACAAGGCTGCTGTGCCCTTTATGACCTCATCTTTAGGACATGTGTGTTTATCTGAGTCTCTGAAGGTTCGACCTCTTGCTTACTCTCTTCTCTTACAACTGTTTGTAATTCTTCCATAGCATAAGGGACACTAAAATAATCTCTGAATTCTGTTTCTCAACTCTGTGTGCCACAATCTTCAAGAAAGAAATGTGCAACAGCAGAGCCCCAGCACAGCTCATTTACAGACATGCTTACACAACTATATAGCTAAAAGTTTAATGATTTAAGCCCCTTGACCTTCCAAACACCAAGTGATCACAGAACATGAAAAAATCAGGCCTGTGCACATTGGTACAGAACTCAGCTCTGATGCTGAGCACAGCCTGCAGGTGTTACTGCAGGTAACAAATGACACACCCGCTTTACACATCCTCACAGCTCCATGGTCAGCTTTCAAGCAACAAAAATAACTCCAGTCCAGCCCATGAAATCCTGAATTACAGTGTCAGAAGCAATCTGGTTTTCAAATGAACCCGAGTTACACAAACACTCAAAGGGATTTGAAAAAAATGGGAAAAAAATCCTTCTCCTCCTCTATTATCATCATAAAAATGTCAGAGCACAAACCCATCCATTCGAGACTCCCACTCTTAGGTGATCTCCGACCATGACACATTTTTCTCCGAGTCAATTAGCGCTTGATTAGAAAAAAAAGTAAAAGATGCTTTGTCATCAGTGCCTGGTACACAGACGCTTACAGCAAGCACCTTTCCACAGCTGCGCTCGGCTGGTAATTCCTGGCACCTACTTTTTCTCTTACTACACTTAAAATAGGCATGCAACAATTCTCAGTAACTCCCGGGGAAATCACAACGCAATACAGAACGCGCTTTCAAGTTTCCAGGTTGGCCCAAAAGGACTTGGGCAGAATTCAAAAGCTCTCCAGGGACAGAGGCAAATATAACTGGGAGACCTACCTAATTAAGCATCACTAACATTTTGAATATAAAGTAGTTAATTCCTTGAAAAATAATTCAATTAATCACACTCTTATTAAGAGGGATGTATTTTCTTCTGATCATAGAGGCACGCTTGTACTGCCACAAAACACAGGGAACAAAAAGCACTGCTCTCTGTAGAAAAGGTTCTGTATGGCCCTGAAATTTTGAAAAAAACTGGTCACAAAATTTAGCCTGCCTTATTCTAACAGAATTCCTTCTAAATTCTTCATTGTAGACTCAGATTAAGAATAAAAGGAGAAAGGAAAATATAGATACATATATATATATATCATACATATAATTTAAAATATTCCAACTAGGTGATTGTCATGAAGACACGGGGGTGAAATCTCAGGAACAGAGTGGCCTTGCAAGGTATTAATTCCTCTTTAGTGTCAAATGGAAATGAGAGTACAGTACAGGGTTTTATGTTCCTGAAGAAAGTTATACATTAAATATAAGGAAATCTAGAAACACTTTTGCAGAACCATTAAACAGAAGCCAAAACAATACAGTTGATTAAAACAAAAAATCAGTCCCTTAATATGGAGGGGAAATTTCTTCTTTTCAACTCCCTAAGCAGTAACTCAAAAGATCAAGTGTTCAAATAAGAATGCACCATTTGAGGGGAGTGGTCAGAGGTAGAAATCTAGATCAGATGCTCACTTTGAAATAAACAAAGCAAAATGTATTCTTGCAGACTAGATGCTCGTTATTTATGAGCTGGTGCTGTACCACAGAACACATGCTGGGGGGAGGGTCACTGTCAGTTCACAGCTGAGGGCTGGCCTGAACCCTCAGTAATACTATTTCGTTCTCTTACACTGGGTACTGCATCACTGACCTAAAATGTATTTTGATCAGCTGTCCAAAAAAATTCCTCAAGTTTTTCACTGGAAGGTCAACAAAGCTAACTCGGGGGAGGGGGAAGTGAAAGAATGTCTTGTGTCATCTTACGAACTTCCTAACACACAAACCACCTTGCAAACATCCAGGGGAAAACAGCTGCTACCGTGGGTTACTTCAGACCTGACTGCACCTTAAACCAAGGGGATTCTGAGTGTGAATTCAAGACACCGAAATTAGAGCTTCATACCACCACACACCTCCTAAGCCTTTATTCACTGACAGGAGCAAGAGTCAAACCAGCTCCACCTCAGTGACAGTGGCAGGTCCATTCAGGTCATCACCGCGCGCGCCTGGCAGGGCACAGAGGGCACACGAGAAACGAGGGCTGCGTTTATATTCCCTGGTCACTTCACCAGAGCTGAAGGAATCAAAGCTGAACACAAAGCACCAAATTCACCCATAGTATCACAGACAGAGATTTTGACTTTTGTTCCATTCGATCCATTGAAGAACACATGGGAAAGAATGTCTTTCCAATACAATAAATGTGAAAACTTAAAGCGATTTGTGCATTAAGAAGCGCATACATTGCCACATGATGTTCCAATTAATTCAAAGGAAGATTTGTTGCAGTAGAAGGAAAAGCAGATCCCAGTGCTTTGCACACATTACCGGGCTCCTGTCAGGACTGAGTAGGCCTAAAGCCCAAGTTTTACACAGAATATTTAATCCTTAAAGGAAAAAATTAAGAATTTGGTGAGGTCAAATGTGATACTGGCAATTTTTAGAAAACATATCTTTTCAAAAATTGAACTAAACCCCACAGATCTCTCTCCAGGAAGGCATAACAAAGAGCAATTCAAGATATTCCTTATTTAGGAAAATAACTCAGTTGCCAAACTCATACAGATTTGCTCATTACACAGCACTAGACTGCACTCCTTTCAGTACTGCTGGAGAATCCATCAGCTGTGTTTTGTTAGGAGGGCACGGCTGAGAGCAGGCAAGGTAGCAGGGCATTGTTCACCATGCAGAGCACTGCCTCCAGGCTCTCTGAAGCTGCACTTGGGCCCAGAATATACAGAATGACATCAACAAGTTATCTGAGAAACTTGGCCAACATTCTAAAATAAACCCATAAAATCTCTGCTGCCCACATTAACCAGTTTAAGGTGAACCACACACACTTCAGCTCAAAGGCTCCTAAACAAGATGAGTCTTCTGCCATAATGAGGCATTTTATTCTCCAGAATCATCTCAAGTTTGAATTCAGCCATGTCCTTCTCATCATGCTACTCCTGCATGACTCAATTTCTCTAAGTTCATAAAATTCAATGTTCACTTTCTTCTCCATCTGTGGTTTCACAGAGAAAGACACTCATGTTCTGTTACAGGGATCCAAACCCAGGGCTGTGCACACATGCGAGGCATTCCATGGGCCCGCTCGCTCGGAGGTGAGCAGTGACCACACCGCCTCAAACACACTGGAAAAAGGGAGCAGGACAGCACACAGCAAGGCAGAGCTGGTGCCTTTCCACCATCATCTCTAAATGCTGGCTCACAAATAAATCACAGAAGTGCTGGAATGTTTAGGCTGCTTTAGATGAGCTCCAGGGGCAGAAATAAAGAGTTTCATGTACACCAATGAGGTCGAATCTGTCCCTGACATTGAGGGATTCTTCCCATTTACCGACGATCCTACTACTGGTGGACCACGCCAACTACAGATGTAGGAAAGAATTATGCAGGAGAGAAATAACTGACCAGGGCACTGGGTTATTTTCTTTATGAAATTCCAAACCGAATGCCCTCCGTCAAAAAAGGCTCATCTCCAGCTGCCCAGCACCATTATAATCCCTTTATATCATCACAATTTGTTCCATTCTCTTATTTTTGATTCGCTGGCTTAACAAGTATAGTATTTTAAATTATCATTTAATAATGATACCCTTTAGTGAACAAAAGCACCAACATTACATCCTTTATTACGATTTATTATAATCCTTCTAAATTATGTAATTGAGTAGCATGTCATCTTGCATATATTCTAGCACCTCAATGGAAAAAAAAATAGTTTAAATGAGGAACTTCACACTTCTCCCCCAAATGCAAATCACTGGTGAGATGGGAGGAAAAAACCCTAAATATTACATTCTTACGTGTAAAAGGCATTTTAAATCATTTTAAACGCAGACAGAATAGATGACAGGAATGTTGCCCTGACATCTTCTGCACAGGTCATTTAAATACTAGATAGCAATAAGGACACCAGAATTATCTAACCAAACATAGATAGCTAGTTCCTAAAAATAAAAAAAAAAAAACTTGCATAAGGAACAATTGTGTGTAGACAGTTCACATAATTAAGCCTGAAAGCTCTTAGCCTTCCTCACGCTATATAAAAATTTCCCAGACTGTGAAAAAGGTTTAAAATAAATATATCTACATTACCAATTCCATACCAAACCACTTTTTTTTTGTCCTTACTACTGTTTACAAATTATTCCTTTTCCTTCCTCCTTTCCCCCACTGCTCCTAATAAATTTAGTCGCTGTATGACGATGGGACGCAATGCTTTTACACTAAACAATTTAAAAAAACCTTCTTCTTAAATTATGTCTTTTTCCCCTAGAGAACTCCAGTTTCTCAACTCTGAAATTAATCACCTGTCAAACAAGGCACCATGGTCAGTTTTTCTAAGCAACACCACTCTCCTCGCCGCTTAGCATCTCGAAAGCAGGTAAAAATTTATTGCGAAATTTAGCTCCATAAACTTAAAAAAAAATTAAGTCTTTCCAGTCAGAAATGGACCGGTCCTTTTTCCTCACGACTTCTGCCGCTGAACACAAAATCCTGCTGGCAGCACAACCCCGCTGTACCTTCAGCCTTCTCCCTCCGGACAAACCCCTGCGGTGCACACGGCGGGAGGGTTCTCCCCCGCCGCTCCCCGCACACCTTCCTGCGGCGCACAACTCCCCGACCCGTCCCCACCTCCCCGGCCGACCCCCGGCCGCTCCCGCCGCCGCATTCCGCGGACGGGCTCCCGCCGAGGCTTTTCCTGTGGCTTCGCCGTTCGCCGCGATGTCGCCTTCCCCAGCGACACCCAGCACAAAGGGTCCTTTCCCCGCACCTCGGGCGCTCCAGGGCCGCGTACCCCACCCTCCTTGGCTCCCTCCCGCCCGGTCCCCGGGCAGATCTGCCGGCCCGGCCCGTAAACGTCCATCCCCTCCCGCAGGAAGTTCTGGGGAGGCCCCGGGAACTCGCCCACCCCGGGACCCCGCCGGCTCCCCCCGCTCCGCTCGCTCCGAGCGGGATGGGGCCGGCGGGGG
>VYZT01020682.1:50110-73827 GCA_013400735.1 Pomatostomus ruficeps
CGGCGCGCGCAGCCAATCGCAGCGCCCGCGCGGGACGGCCCGCCAATCACGGCGCAGTTGGTGGGCGGGGCGTAGCGAAACGTGGATACCTTGAGTGACAGCGGGGCGCTCAATCAGAAAGGCGGGGAGGGAAGCAACAGCCAATCAGAGCCGGGGTGGGCGGGGCCTCTGCGGAGGGAGCGCCCCGCCTCCCCGGGCTGGGCGGGCGCGCATGCGCAGAGCGCGGGGCCGGGCGGTGACGCAGCGGGCCCCGCTGCCCCGAGCGGGGCCTGTGGGGCCGGAGCGGGGCCGAACCGGGGCTCTGGGTTAATTAACACCGCTCCCGGGGCTCTGGGTTAATGAGCACCGCTCCCGATAAGGGTCCCGCGTCCTCCTGCAAACCCGCACCGTGAGCGTGCGGCAGGGGACTCCAGCAGCCACCCTCCAAAGAGCTCAGCTGCCCGTGTGTGTCACCCTCAGAAACCACCACCGCCTCCCCAACACGTACATTTATACACATATAGTGTGTGTATATATATAAATATACACTATATACTATGTAGATGCGTTTTTATATGGTGTATATATAAACACAGTGCATGTCTAGTCTATAGAGCATATATACAATATATAAAATATATGCACTATGTATATATACACTAGTATATATTATATAATTGGGAGAAATAGTCACTGATAAAATTGAGGACAAAGTCTTCGAAGGAAAATATTTATTAATGAGTCATTAGCCTAATAAATATTATGGGTACAAAATATATAATATTATATATAGTATACTATGTGTATTATACATTAGAAATACATGTATGTAGTACATATGCCCTACATTGTATTATAAAAACTATATCTATTTCATTGTGTATATAGTGAATATGGATATAGCATATAGATATATTAAATTAATATTTTTCTGAGTGGCTTTCAGTGAAACTCCGGGCTCTGGGGACGTGAGCTCTGTCTCCACGTTCAGACAGAGGTGACAGTCCACCTCAGCTCCACCTCCGCCCATCCATCCCCACCTCACATTATCTCCGCCAGAGCTCCCATTAATTTTGCTCCAAGTAGAAAAGACTGCTCGGGAATACATCATAAAAGACACGAAATGGGCGTCTTTCTCCTTCACAGAAGGCGGCAGCTGAAGAGCGACCCAAAAATAAAATTTTGATGATAAAATGATACTTGCCAAAAATCATCTGCGCTCCGCAGCTCTTCCAGATTTATCCTGCGAGATACCCGCAGGCTGGGAGGAACGGCAGGAGCCATTTCACAGCACTGAAGCGCTGGAAAGGGCACATCCCGGATCGGGACAGCAGAACCAAAGGTGCTGCCGCTGAAAAACACATCAGAGCGTGGGCTCTGTGTTTTAAAGTGGTACCAGTGACTGAGCACAGAAAGAGCAGCTCCACAAAGGGTAGGAAATGGGATGCAAGGAATGATGGCAGAAACTCCCATCTGACAGCGCGATGACCACACCATGGGAATGGAAAAATGTGGATCCTCCATGGTGATTCCCCAAAATTTAATGTAAATTTCTGCTGTCCGTTTCTAAATGCTTCGCTCGAATGGGAGCAGTAACTCGCAGCTCTCAGAAATGCTGAAGTTCAGGGTTTGTGATGTACAGATCATTTGGTTTTAAAGTGGTACCAGTGACTGAGCACAGAAAGAGCAGCTCCACAAAGGGTAGGAAATGGGATGCAAGGAATGATGGCAGAAACTCCCATCTGACAGCGTGATGACCACACCATGGGAATGGAAAAACGTAGATCCCCCGTGATGATTCCCGAAAAGTTAATGTAAATTTCTGCTGTCCGTTTCTAAATGCTTCGCTCAAATGGGAGAAGTAAATCGCAGCTCTCAGAAATGCTGACATTCAGGGTTTGTGATGTACAGATCATTTGGATTTAAAAATCCAACCTAACTTTTTAATCCTAACTTTTGGATTAAAAAATGCAGAAGTTGAACAGCGGCAGAAACATCCACGTTTTGTTCAGAACAAGTGCAAGAGTAAACACTCCTTGCTGTGGATCGAGGAAAAAGCTTGTAAGAAATGAGAAAGGCAACAAAATACAAATATTTGCCATCTACAATTGTATTTCCAAGCTGATTGGTGTTGATCTATAATAATCAGGAAGATGTTTAAATACACAGAGTTTTCTTACAATTCTCAACGTGAGCAGTCCGAATGTCATTGGTTTTTATACGAATGTGATTTATTCTCTTCTTCCTCACTATACCTATCATCCATAACACCTGCAAGGTCTATTACCAGAGTCTAATGATTAATACCGCGAAATCCTCTCGTGACAGCAATATGCTGAGGAGATGTTAAGATAAAATACTGAATATTTAAGTTATAAAAGTCAGTGGGAATCTGAGTGAGGCACTGAAGAAAGGCCTGAGCAAGGACTTCTGGATATACTCATTAATTATTTTCAGTACATATTATTCCAAGCTGGCAAAAAATAGAGCAGGAAGCCGAAGAGATAAATAATTGGTTCTAATCTGTCCTTTTCAGTGGCACCACGAGAATGAGCAGAGCATGTGTTGCTCAAGGGATTTCTCTGTGTGCCTTGCAAACAACAATTCAGGGGCACAGAGCAGCCTCCTTCCCGCTGACGTGCACTCCTGCCCTGATGGAAATGCTGCCCCGTGTAACAATCGAGAAAAGGAAGTGCAGAGTTCGGGTTCCAGCTGAAATTCCAGATGTTGTTTTCCGTGTGCGACGATGGTGCCGCCACATCTGCTCCCGCAGACCCCTCGTGGGTGGTGGGGAGCTCACAGATGTTCTCTCCTGTCACACGGGCACGAGTGAGAAGTGTCACCCCTCAGGCTGGCACGAATAAAGTCCCAGAAGAATTGGTGCATCAGAATCACTGAAATCACGTGGTGCTGCATTGGGTTTAATTTCCGGGACAGCTGCAAAGGCCAAGTTCACCTGGATAACCCAGAGGGTGCAAAGCTGAGGGTGATAAAGAAAAATCCACACTGCAGAGAAAAAATGGCAATCTTTGTAAGGCTGTAGAAGCAGCAACATAACAAAACCCCAGAGAACATCACACTGGAGCGTCAGTAGGACAAGGGAAAAATCACCACAGCATCTGCAGGATCACTCCTGAGAGAGAAGGGAATGGCATTTCTGCCCATCTCATTTACAACCCAGAGACTGCAAAGAGCCCCCTGAAATCTCTTCCCTTGGCCAAATAGCAGGCACTGCAATTTCCGTGATATCCAAAGAGAAATAAACTCGGAGCAGGAGCAAATATAAAGGAAGATGCAGAAGGAAGATACCAGTGTTCTTAATTTTAACTAAATAGCCTCAGAGTTGAATAGAGTCATCATCCAGCAGTTGTTATGGCAATAAAGCTTTCCCTTGCATCTCTATTCCAGTGCATTTCCACCCACCCATTCAAGGTATTTTGGAGGCACTACCACCAAAATCACATCCCTACCAACTTCCAACTTACATTTCAGAACCCTCTGACAAACCACTCCAGAGATGTACCCTGGCTGCTCCTCCTTTCAAATGCTCCTTATCTTCCAGAAATCAGCTTTTTCACCTTGTGTCCTGGAGAAGAGATTCTGAGCCTCACGCTTCTAGAGGTGAACGTTACATAAAACCAAAACGCAGGACTTAAAAATCATAGCTAAGAGGAGACGGGGATCATGGAGCTTTTGCATGTTTGCCAAACAATTAAGTTACCCTTCAAAGGGAAGGGGGGGGTCTAAGAACAAGGTTTGCAGAACAAGGTTCCTACAAATCGCAGGCCAGATTAATTCCTAACATTGTTCCGCTTACAATGGGGGAAATACTCTGTGAATGAAGATTTTTTAAAGGACTACTGATTGCAACAAAACTGAATTGTACTCCCAGCACTTCAGGATGGGAACTCATGTTGGAAACAAAGGAGAGGGGCAGCGGGGACTCCCACCTGGGGAGCAGGAAATCAGAGAGGAGCAGATAATGGTTCCTGGCCATTAACGCTCGGGGTAACCCTGTTAACCCCGTGGTCACCTCGGCACAGACACTGCCTGTGCTCCCGGGGAGCTGCCTGGGAACGAGCTCCCCTGAGCCCCCTCTCCGTGCTGCTCTTACACTCTTTGGCTCTGGTGTTCCACAGCAGACAGATAAAATCAAGATTTCCTTATTTCACTGAAGTCCGAATTGCCTGACAATGTGTGAATTAAATTCACTCAATCCATTCCACGAACTGCCCTCTGTAAGCCGCTAGTACTTCCACATCATTCTGTGGCATATCCAGTAATCTGATTGCCTTGGGAATATTTGTTTTTCCAAAACTTGTGGCCAAGGTACATAAGATTAGATCAGACACAGCTTGTCTAAGAATGCTGCTGTGTGGGTGTACAATATATTTGTTAGTTTTGAGTTACAGGTAAAAGTTCTCTTTCAGACTCTTCCAGCCAGGGGTGCCAGCTCAGTTCCATGAAGTTTTCTGCTGCAGCACTCGGAACTTTTTGTTTTGCTTTGCTCTTGGTGTTCCAACGCCAGGGGATCAGCAGGGGAAACGCTGGTATTGCCTCACCGAGGGCACGCCCGGCCCGTACCTCAGCAGAACTTGGGATATTTTATAGGTCCCCACAAGTCTCTCTGGGATTCACGCTCCTCTGCCGGGATTTTCTCACCGTTCTGCACGTTAACATGAACCAACAGCTGGGTTTAGGAGATCTGATATAAATAGCAACACCATGCTGCGAGCAAGCTTCTTGGAAAGTAAAGAAAATACGTTATTTAATGCACTCTGACATTTGCCTTTCCTCCCCTCATTCCTAAGCTGCACTTCTGTAAACACCCATAATGACAAACACAAAGAAGTCGACTCGTTCACATCGACATAACAAGTGCTGCCTTGAGCCCAGGAGATGATATCCAGAGCCTTTTACCTCTCCCCTCAGCTGGCAAACCCTGCGCAGCGGGGAAAGGAGGCAGAGCGGGGATGGAAATTCCTCCTTCCAGCAGCATGCGAGATTACAGCCTTTGGTATTTTATTTTCATGGTTGCTCCATGTTGCTTCAGAAACTTCCTGCTTTTGCCATATCTTTCCATTCATTAAAGTTGCAGCTTGCAATTAAACATTCTGACATAACATAGCTGAGATTTTTTGGCAGCAGCCTTAACCAGAGGTTTTCAGAGTTTCCTGCAGACGGCTTTAAATTTTCATATCCTCATGAACGCTTGCCACCTTCTTTTAATAACTTGAAAAAATAAGCCTCTCTTAGGAACTTCATTGTTGCTGTATTTCCCCAGCGCTCGCTTGCTGCTGTTAGCAATGTGTCGTGCACATGTATATTTATAGAGGGAGCAAAGTGTTCGTATGCACTCTGTAGTTTGACATCTCATAGGGAACACACAGATTGCTTAGCAGATCTAAAGAAAAATAGTTATGTTCAATATTTTCGTTATTAAAATGTAATTTTCTCTTCTGGCGGCATTGTGTTATTTCACCCCTCAAAAATAATCATATTTACTGCATTATTCAAAACTTACAGGCCCTCATCTGTTAATAATTTTGTAGCTTTGTACATATTATGACTGTTACATATTGCAACACTAAACTATTTGTATTATTTTTATGCAACAAAGATTTCTTAGGATAAATCTTGACCTTGGTCCAAGGAGCTGGAAATCACTTAAAGGGATTTTAAAGCTATTTGCATTTTTAAGGTGTAGAATATATTTTATAATTTGGAGAGCTGCTCAAATACTGCTTGCCATTATCTCCAATATGGATTTGAAATTTATTTTAAAGGTGGTCTTTTTAATGTTCAAACTGACCTTAAAGTCTTTTTTCTTCTGACATTGCCTGGCAAATAAATTCTTAAAGGGATATTATCAATTTAAGAACTATGCTTTAGTCTGAAAAAAATTCCAAGAGATTAAAGCGGAAATGGCTCCTTTTTTCTGTAAGTTTAATTTCTATATTTGACAGCAGTATGTGTGGTCAGTGTCCCATGCTGTTAGGAAACAAAAGGGACAGAAATAGATATAGGAGACCATAATACCTGAAACGTTTTTGAACTACTTTTTAAAGTAGATTTGAAGTTGACGGGGCCTCTTCAAGTGACAAAAGACTTGTGGCTCTCTTAAAAGGCAGATAAGTTGCTCCTGACTTGTGCAGAGCACCCTCGGCCTCCTCTGCAATCAGCTAAAGCTGCTCTTAAAATGCAAGTTGAAGTGTTATTTTTCCTGCATTTCCTCAGCTCACTGACCAAGCTGCAACACAAAACGGCACAATTTCCATCCTGGTTGGTGACCTCCATATCCAGAGTCCACAGAGGCTCTGCAGGATCTGCTAGAGTGTACAAGGCACAACGAAGAAACTCTGAAAGCAGTTAACTTATGGAATGGAGTTTAATTCTTAACCTTGGGCAGTTTACAAAACACATTTTGGGTTTTATAACAGTGTCCAGCTCCCCAGTACCAACATGTCATTGGTGCACATCCCATTGGTTTCTGTGGGGGCTCATGGAGGATGATTGGTCTGTGTCCCACAGGGTAAAGAGCGCCCAGCTGCTTCCCTGCTCCCCTGGCCCTTCCAGGCAAAGGCAGAAAAGCCACGGGTACTCTGCTGGAGTTTGGAAAACCAGCTTTCCCATTTCCCCGGAGCGGTAACGTGGATCAACTGGTGCGCGCCTCCGAGCTCTGAATCCGAGCAGGCATTTGTTACGGGGTTTGTGGTTTTCTTGGCTGTGATTTAGGATTATTGCATACTTTCTCAACCCTTTACTAAAAATATGCTCGGTTCTTACCATGAAATGCGGCAGCACATTTGTTGCAATCTCCGAGGATGGTTTCTTATCTGTCAAACAGTTTAGAAGACAAACTGGCACGGAGACAGCTCACCTGTTTCCTGTGGTACTCGACGATAAAACTGCGTCTCAGACCCCACGGTGGCACCGAGGACAAGCGTTCCGAGACAGAGCTCATGTAAACAGGTCACCTGTCACTAAAATGCCATTTCATTCCCAAGCCAAGCCAGCTGGCTTTGGACAGAAAGTTCTTTCCTCCTTGCGTGGGCAAACTTTATCGCCTTCCCATCCTTTCTCTCTCGCTGTCACATTACTGCAGAGGTGGCGGTGGCTGATAGCAGAGTGAGAAGCAGTGTTCAAAATGTGTCCAAGATAATAATGCCTGGTCCTGCAGCCATGTGTTGCCTCCATCCACGTGATCTCACAGAACCTAATCAAATGTATTCCCTTTCGGTATACGAAAGTAAAGATGAACTGAGATTGAGTTCAAGGTTTTGAGTTAAAAGGAAAAGTTTTGGTGTTTGATCCTGAGTTTCATTGGTCTCAGTCACAGTTTCAAAGGGTCCAAGCACATCCTGTGTTTGGAGCTTTTGAAACTTTCATTTCAATTTAGCAAATCCTGTTGTGTTCCTTGCTGGAAAGAAGCAAATTTCTTCTTAGAAAGCGTGACCCTCTCCCACAGGGCAAAGCTAGAAAAAGTGTTATTTGGGAGGAAAGCTGAAAGTTTGGGATTGTGGGGTTTCTTTTTGTTGTCTTGTGGTTTGTTTGTTAAGATGTGAATCCATCTTTAGATTCTAAAATTAAAGGCCTTCAGACTTTTCCATAAAACACTGCTCTAGAAAGTCAGTGGAAAATTTCTTATTGATTCAAAGATCTGACCTGCACAACCGCACCACCTAAGCAACGAGTAAAACACACAACAGGTACAGTTTAACCGGTGTGGAAGCAGTTTAAATCTGGTTTAGTACACCTCAGCAAGCTGAACCGTTCTCAGCGAGGTTAAAGGATCGCTGCAGAGGAAGGCAGGCTCTGACTGTGCCGTGCCTCAGCCACACCTTCCCCTCGGGAAAGGAGGACGGGGCTACCTCAGATCACCCGGGTTTGGGGCAGGTTTGCAGCTGCAGCAGCTGACACACAAAGGCTCGTTATCCCCCCGCTAATTTGTCCGGTGTCCACAGCCATCGTTACGCTGGTTTATACACCGGCAGTTTAAAAGGACACTTTCAGGGGCCGAGGCCATGAATGAGTGATCTCATTCAGGTCCTGGCGTGCCTGACAACTCACCTCGCATCAGCTGAGCCTCGCTAATTGACCGTGTGGGTTTGCTCTCAGCCCGTGGCCATCGGCGATGGAAGAAACCCGCTCAGCTTCTCTTTTCCTTGGCCCGAGGTCCCGCTGACACACCGAGGCTCACGTTTGCTGCAGGCGAAGGACAGGAACGCTGCAGCCTCCCGGTCACTCCCCGCGGGGCTGGCACCCAACGGCATCCCCGAGCTCCTGGTTAAAATGGGATACCCGAGAGCGTAAATCAGGTGTCAGCTCAGGTCAGTGCAAGTCAATTAGGGATGGATTTAAAGCAAATTGACCCAAACCAGTCCTAGTCCAGAATAAGAGTTGCCACCCAGCACTAGCCTAACTAAATTCAGTACAGCTGAATCTAACATACATGGAAAGACTTTCAACTAACCACAAAAGCCAAAAATCTCATGTTCCTTGCCCCAGGGCATGTGCGTTCACTTCGAACAACAAATAGGACGGGACACGTAAAGAGAGTGAGTGAAATTCCCAGCTATCCCTGCAGACACCGATCCGAGCGGGACAGAGGGAGCTGTGGAAGCAGCAGAACCTCCTCGGGCTCTCCCGGCGGGTTTGGGACACTCACTTGGGGTTGTAACCTGCTGGAGGTGAGGTGAATATTCTGTGTGGTCTCAGAACCGTGTGCTCTGCCATCACGCAATAACAAGTATGTAACCCCCTAACACAGCCCTGGTAAAAGTCAATTGTGAACAAACATGAAACAGCTGAGTTTGTTTTCATTCCCTGAGCTTGATGAAAAGTATTAAAGATCAGAAGATGATACAGAGGCTGAAAAGTAAATCTAGGTTTCATAAATTTTAATAACCAAAGTGTTATTAGTAATTCGATCTAGCAGAAAATTTTCTAATTAATAAAAAGCAAACAAAGCTTGATTTCCTCTAATGGCTTTACCCTTCATCTCTAGAAATGCTGCTTCCCTAGAAGTTAGGGACGCAGAGCTGGGATTAGTCATATAGGGACAATTTTTTAAATCCTTTACCAAAGGGAGACAGACTCGAATGAAGGAATTTGGCCCCCTAGTTCCCATTTCCTGGCTGAGTTATCTCTTCTAAGAAATTCTTTCATGGAGAGCGTCCGTGGGAAACTCGTCTGGATTCTTTGTGTTGTGTGAGATTTTCGAAGTCTCTGTTACGGATCAGCATCCCACTAGGGAGGATACGAGATGCGTGTGCACAATAAAATTATAATCTTGCCCCTACAACACGCTATGGAGTCCTGGCAGCAGGCTGTGCTCCAGATTTATTCCTCTGTGGCTGTTGAGAACCAAGGAGTTGTCCTGCAGCCTGTGGGAAGGAATGCAGCCCTTTCTCATGGTGGTTACTCAGCTCACTCAAGGTAAAAATACATCGTCCTCCCCACCATGGGGCTGTGCTGTCGGTGCCCTTTGCCCTGGTGTCAGTTCTGTTCCCTGATTTTTCCCCTCCGTACAGCACTGTGCTCGCACTGCACAGTTGCAGCAGACCACACATTTTGAACATAGGAAAAAAATAAGCATATTATTATCAGGATAATTGAGTGTTGGAAAGAAAGTTGCCTCCAGCACTCTGTCCAGATTAAAATCTCAATCAGCACCATTATCTGGGAAGTATCTGCAGTGACACGTGCATGCTCTGCATCTCAGTCAGCAATCTGGCCCAAGCATTTGCAGAAGCTTTAGCAATTTCTTTAATGACCCTTACAAGTCCTCCATCTATTCAAAAGCTGAAATGCCAGTCTATGTAAGACAAAAACTCCTAAAACAGCAGATTGAAGTACTCCATGTAAATTGAGCAATTTCTGTTAACACATGTCGACTAAACCAGAGCTGCCAATCAGCCAAGCTGCTCCTCTGTGACAACAAACATCTGAGGTACTGGAGCTTGAAGTTAATCGAAGTTATTTATTTTATCACGCAGAACTAAGCCATCAGCCATTGCTCTCTCAGACATGGTTTTCTTCTTCCCCCTCAACCAGGGCACACACACTTTCTTGGAGGATAAATGTTATGTACTTAGCCTCAATTTTAACCTTAAAAAATCAGCTATTACAGCTGATGTTTATTCTGCCTCCAGTACCAAATTATGCAGGCAGGCATAATAGGGGGATCACTGAGAGAAGAAAACCTAAACCACAGCTATTGTTAATTCGAGACCCAGCACTTTTGTTTGTGTTTGTATCAACACGAAGCAAGCATGAATACAAGACCTGTAGCTAACCCTGGTTTCCTCTCACCATGTCAGTGACCTGAAAGGCTCCTCCAGAGGATTATTGTTTAAGAGCTGGTGCAGTGGAAGAGTAAATACCTACAACAAGCAAAGCAAAGCCATTTCCACAGCACCATTTCTGTACCCTGCCATCAGTTTATTTCTTTTCATCTGGTGCACAGTTTTGCTCCTCCATCACCAGGAGTGAAATTATCATTCAGTAACATTTCTTGACTTTGGACCGATTCCACTGGCTGTTGATAGAGGTTGCCTCCAAAGGCCCTGGGGATGCATGTTATCCTGCATGCTCTGTGAGGCTCCTTCTGAACAATGCAGAGCTGATCCCTCTCTCCGTGCCAGCTCTCTCGTGAGCCATGCGCTGGGGTAACAGTTCCAACTTCCTTCTGTGTCCTGGAGATTTTGGCTCCAGCCTTGCTTGTTTGCCATGAGAAGGTTCCAAAATAAGAAGCACATTCATTCCCCTCCCTTCTCTTCACATGGTTACATTTAGCCTTTCTTTCAGTGCTTTCCTCCCATCACAAGGCTGGGAGTATTCGCTGTCTTACTGCTTATGGAAATCATAATTTATGTTCTGTCCCAATGATTCGCTCGTATTTGAGCTGCTCTCAACCGATCTGACTGTATAGCCTGTAGCTTTAGGTGCATCTGATGATTCCCCTTTTTCCCCTCATTGTTTTGGTTCGTTAGATTTAGCACTGCTGACACAAACAGTGCATTTCAAAAGGCGTCTTTCCTGTGGGCTCTGTTTACTCGTTAATGTGGCTAAGTGTCATCTGAAGTCCTGGGTGACAGCTCGCTTTGCTTTACGTCCTGGCATTCCCGTATAAGATTTATTGTCTCTGAAGGCACACACAGCCACATCTGTAGGAAAGGGGAGAAGAGTCATGGGAAAAGGGGAGTTGCTGGAGTTCTGGCTGTGAGGGGGATTGGGGAACTTGACATTTAGGTTCCTGCACAAGATGTAATTTCCAGCTGAACAGCTCAGGCACTTACACAGCTTCACTTTGGCCCCAGCTGTGCACTAAGTGCAGCCGACATCTCTCTTAAGAGCCACTCACAGCAACCTGACTTGATGTGACTGTTTTGTTTTCAGCAAAAGGCAGGGGAAAGTTGCTTTAGCAAAGTAGCTGATAGCCCCCATGAACCGGATTGGAGCATTTCGTCCAGGCCACTCAGAAGGGAACCGGAGTCGCTGGGAAAATGGCAGATGAATCTGACAGCTTGCAAATAAAGTTTTCCTGGAAACGTTGCACACCGAGTTGATGGCTGTGTAGCTTCTGGTACTGAATTATTGGTTCAATCCCAGTACTTTCCAGCGAATCGCATTTTCCTCACTTCAGGATTAATCAACATGTCATTTAGATGTACTCTCAGACAATAAGCACTATGATATGGATGTCAAACTATTTTAGGTCAGGCAGTTTTCCATTTTTAGATTATATATTCTGTTCGAGGACTAATGCCTCAGATTCACAAAAGGCAAATGTCACAAGATCCGAGCAAAATCCTGGTTCCGTGAAGGATCAGTCGGAATTGTGCCATTGACCGTGATAGGGCCAGGATTTCACCTGATGGGTCTGTTTTAATTAAAGCTTCTTCCTGTTCAAGTTATGGTTCTATCCCCAGCAACTGAGACGGTTACTCAAATTCCTGCTTCTAAAATGCTTCACTGCACCATGGCACTGCCTAGCACTGCCCAGTTTTTGCTGTGGATCCTTAATATCTTCATGTATCCTTCTGAGATAACCAAGATTGAGTTTTGAGTCTGTACTTACATAAAAACATCCCTGTGTTCCTGTACACTGCCTGTGTACATATCCACATGTATGTACACACACACACAGTGCTTCATTAATTCATTAATATTAAACTGTAATACATGGCAAAATTTCTCATGCAAAGCAGTCTCCAAAATTGAGACAGTAAAAAATTTTAGGAATAAAAAAAAAATCTGCTAATCCATCTAACTAATGTATGTATTTAAAACGGAGAGAGCCTTTCATCCTAGTTCAAATTGGGCACGTGGAGGTGCCTGTCCACCTTCAGAGCTCAGAGTTCAACATGGACCGTCAGGTGTCACATTGTACAGACATTTTCCTGCAGAAACTCCGAGCCAGTGAGGACGGAATTCAAACCCTCCCTGTCCACAGCGAGTCCCTGCCATCCAAAACAGAAGAGAAACGCCGGGTATGCCTGCGACAGGGAGAGCCAACTGGAGGCCCACAGAACTTGGATGCAGCTCCCAGAGCAGTTTTCCTTGGCCAGGAGGAGCTGGCTGGCTCCGAGGCCAACCATGTGGTGCTGCTCTTTGTGCTTGGGGCAGGGTGCACAGGGAGCTGTGTCTGCCTCCTCTTCCTGGGCTCAGCTAACCTGCCCTGCTAAGAAAAATGGCTTTCTGAATCCTACACAAGTTGTGTGTCCTTGTCTCCATGCTTTTCTGCGCGCAGAGGAAAACTTATTTCACTGATGGTCTGAGCTGGCCAGGGCCCTGAGCTCAAGCTAATATCCTGCCTCTCAGCAGGCCACAGCAATTTGGGCATGTAGCACATTAGCTGCAGCTCCATGGCTTCTGGTTCTCTTGGCCAGCAGCCAGAGTAAGCTCGTATCTGCCTTCAAAAGCCCATGTAGACATCGCTTGTGAGCCTGGTAGTCAGAAGACCTGTGACAGGAGTGGAAAAATACTGCTCTGCACAGTGGGAAGCAGGAGGGAAGCTTGTGCTTTACAACCTCTCCGTGTCTCTTCCATGTCCTGGGGACCTTCACGTCTGAGCAGGGTTGCCCAGTCTGACCAGTCTGGCCTAAAACTCAGCGAGTCCTGCCTTTGCCAGCGTGTGCTGAACATGCAAATGCCCACACGGCAGCTCATGGAGTACCTGCCTACTTGAGATCCAATCACTCTCAAAACCCTGCCTAATTTCTCGCATTAAGTCTCCTAATCTCCAGGCTATCATTCCTTTTTAAACTGCCCCATTGATTTAGTAGCCTCTTTAAAAGGAGCATTAAAATGATTCCCCCTCTGCAGCACTGCTCTGGTTCATTAATTACTTCACATTACCAACATAAAACTTGGGAAGCGAAAGAAAATTGCAGCTGTGACTTGCAACTGCTCTCCCATTTTCTGCTCCCAGGCCTGGGCACTGGCTGTACTGGGCAGTTCCAGCCCCTGCCCTCAACACCGGCTGCACAGACACACTCGGAGCCTTCCACTGCTCCAAAAATCCTGACACCTCCACTTTGTGGATCTCTGCACTTCACTCATATGAAAGCTGCAACGATCTGAGTGAGAATCAGCTTTTGGGGTAATTTTGGATTCTTCTTACGCATTTTCTTTCCTCTTTTCTCTGAGAGGAGGAAAACACGTGGCCCTCTGGTCCCTGTCCTCAGCCACACAGGATCTCTCTCCTGTTTACACAAGGGGTAAAATGATCTATTTTCTTTTAGAAATCTGTAGATAATACAGATTCAGTGACGGCTCTCCTCATCTGTCAAGCATAATGAGCTGGGCAGGAGATAACAAACATCAGAACTGCATCCCCACTGATTCTACTGAACTGTCCACAGGGGAGCGGGTGACAGCTCTCCCAGGTGACATCTCTGCCTGGTGACACCTCTCCCAGGTGACATCTCTGCCAGGTGACGCCTGTCCCAGCTGGCACACTCCAAGTCTGCCCCAAGGAGTTGGTGTCCTCGCTGGGAGCAGCTGTGCTGACAGCACCTGAGCCTTGGCCCTGCGGCAAAGGGAACACGGAGAGGCGTTGAAGGCTCCAGTGCCCAGCGCGGCTGGAGGAGCTGAGCCGCTGTCCCACATCCAGCCCGGGCACAGGGAATTCTCCCCTCCAGCTGCTGCAGGGAGCCTCAGCAGCCGCACCAGCTGCAGGCTGGGCTCCAGGGCTCACCCTGCCTCCCACTGCGGCGCTCCGCGGTCTCCAGCTTCCTCCCCGCTACACCTCGCTCCCCACGCTGGGAACTTGCCGAATGAAGTTGTGTCGAGTGACTGTTCCTGAGGCTGAGCAGAAAGGGAACAGCGGAGTGTTCATCTTCCCAGTGAGTCAGTGAGCTGGAGGACTGTGACTCACCGGTCCCCACACGGGCTGCCTCCCTCCTCCCGCTCCGCTCTGCCTCACCTCCAGCCTCTCCCGTTCCAATCCCACCTTTACAAAATCACCTTTATTCATCGCTCCTTCCTGCCTTACCTTCTTTGCTGTGAGGAGCCCGGGGACAGGGAAAGCTCAGCAGGACTCCTTAGAAGGAGGTGCTGCTCGTTTTCAGCACGCAGGTCAGGTCTGCCGGCCCCTCTGGACACGCACACAAGCTGTGCGGCCACCAGCCTGCCTGCAAAGGGACTTTCCAGGGAAGCCCATTAGAACCAGCAATTCCCTGCTCCAGTGCATCATTCTGGGATGCAGGAAAGATCCCAGTGCTCTTCAGCTTCCCCTCCTGGCTGTTGTTACGATTTCTCAGGGGTATTTCTGGTAAGAACCCGCTCCACTAAGAAGTTATGAACCTGGATTAAGGAGAAGCAGTAACTGCTGATTGAACCAAGAGGAGAATCAATGAGCCAGTGTTAGAAATCAAGGAACAGAGTGCTTTTCCCCCATCAGTTCCAGTGCAGTGCTGTTCACTTCTTGCTTCCTGACTTTTACAAAGGCCTAGTTATTCTCATCTTACCCCACTGAGCTAATTTTCCTCCCAGAAACAAAGTCCTGGCTGCTTGGGATCACAGCAGGAAGGAGTCAGGATTTTACACCACAGAGAGGACATTGGCTGGAATGCAGAAATGGGCAGGGGATAAGCTGGTGACCTTTAAAAAGGGAAGAAAATGGAGGCTTCTTTTACCTTTTGGGACCTGCAGAAAATAAAAGCATGGAACTTCTGTAAAGACAAGCTCGTGGAGTAGTGCTGGGTGCCAGATCTGCAGCACAAACATGCCAAGCGTGGCCTCCAACCCCAGCAGGGCTGCAGTAGCAGCAGTGAAATCTTTTGCAGCAAATGTCGAGTACCTTTGCTCGGTGGAGGGGGAAGAAGAGCCTTTCCCCCTTTGTGGAAGGGTCCTTAATGGATGTGCAGAGCTGCAAAAAGGTCCAGAGAGCGTTCGAGCTCCCGCTCCTGCCTCCAGGTGTGACTGCCATGCCGACAGTGATGAAGGTGATAATTTGCTCAGCAATGAAGGTGATCTCTCCACAGGGAGGGACTTGCCCTGCCTCAGCCCACGCTGTGTTTTCCTAGGAAAAAAGGCAGCTCAGCATCCCATACTCTTTGGAACATAATATCTTTTGCTGATAATAATCACACGTTGTCATCGTGAAGGGCAAAACTTCATTAGCCAGCCAGGCCTGGTTTCCTTAGAAAATAATCAGAGAACAGCTAAAACCCAAAAGCCCCAGCACATTTGTGTGACTCTGCAGTGAGATTTTGTGATGGCCTGAGCTGGACAAGTCGTGCCAGTTCCAGCTCCTACCACAACACCCGACAGGGCAGACCCTGCTGGTGGGGGACCCACAGGAGAACAAAAGCCACAAAATCAATTCATCAAACCCCAAAACTGGGCAGTGGTTGCAAAGGGAGGGCATGGGGTGGATAGAGTGATTCAGAGAAAATTCCTCGGCTTTTTAAAGCCGTCCCTGCCCAATGGAAATGCCAACAGAGGAGCAATTCTGCTTGCTCCTGTCTCGCAGTGAAATCTTTTGCCTGGAGCAGATCGGGATGAGCTCGTTACAGGGCAGCGTGCATGACACATCCTGGCCACAGCCTGAGCGAGCAGAGGAGCACTGCTCGGAGCAATCCCTGCCTCTCCCTCAATCTTGCACAGCTCCACACACATGAAACGAGGCTCGGTACAAATAACAGCTCTGTCTCCCCTCCTGCTCTCAAATGCAAGCAATTTAAATCAGAAGCCTTTCTTACAGGGAAGAGCAAAAGCCAGTGTTTTGAAACCACTTTCTTCTCACTTGTTAACATTAAGCCCAGCCTTCTGCTCATAAATAATGCATACAGCTCTTTTTCCTCAATTACACAGCAGTGTCAGATTCCACACTCTGCCTTCCCAGAGTTACTTTCTGTCTCTTCTGGAGACAGCAAGGCCCACTTGGACGTCTGCAGGAGCCACAGACTCATTAGACTCGAAGAGGATCCTTTCCATCCACCAGTAAAAAGATACACAGCACCTTTGTCCCGGAGTTTCAGTAATTATCCCTTGCTGGACTGAAGTGCTGGGGAGAATGTGTTTACAGTAAACAGGTTTTGCCTTCTCCCGGCGTTGGTGGTGCAGAGCCTAAGTGCACTCCGGGATGCCAGGAGGAGCTGGGTGAGAGGGTCACTGCACAGCTCATGGGCTGGAGTGCGCGGAGAGGAGAGAGGAATTAATGCTCCCGTGGGTCGAGCAGGGAGACAGAAAAATCATGGGGAATTCAGTTTGTCAGGTGTGTCAAAAATGTGAAAACAAAAGAAAACAACCCCTCTTCTTCTCCTGCCCACCATCTTTTTTGATTAATTTAAACTTGCTGAGATGAGAAGCCAAGATTTCTGCTTTGCTATCAACAGCTTGCTCTCTATAGATACTGACTCATTACTGAGAGGCTGCCTGTCTTTATGCCTTAAACCAGGCAGCCAAAAAATGTTACACTGAAGTATTGCATGTTATAGATTGACAACATTTAAAACCTAGATGGCCAAGCTACTGATATGATTTCCATACTCATTAACCATGACATCTCCAGTTCTCCCCCACAGCATTCTGTCAGATTTAGCCAGACCCAAAACCTGTCTTAGCTGCCAGAAATCATTTCTTTACTCCTCCACGGATTGGCATCGCCTGAATGTGCTCTTCCCCCTCGGAGCAGAAGTTTACAGAAATCCCTTTCCCGTTTCCCAGCTGTGCATCCTGCCTGCCCTGCGCACACGCTCTGTGAGCTGTCCACAGCCATGCCCTGGCTCTGGCGAGCTGCCTGCTCACAAGCTGCTCCAACAATTGCCCTTGAGCACCAGCCAGTGCCAAGTCCCCTCGCAGGAGTTCATGCTCCGTGCGAGCTCTAACACGATCCTGCTGGATGGCTTCACCCGCACGCCGACATCGACCTCTTAGGGACCCCAGGTTTGCTGATGGCAACGAGCTCCTGAGTATTTTCCAGGCTAATATTTGCCAGGTTGTATTGTCAGGGCCGTCTCACAGCGCAGCAATCTGTCAATGGCAGGGTCGTGTACAAATGCAGTGTGACACAGGAATGCAGAGCTCTCGGAGTTCTTGGTACGAGAGGCTGTTTCACACATGATGTGACACTGGAGAGCAAGCGCAGCCACAGGGACACAAGGTGGGTGCTGGGCTGGGCCAGGAAACCTTATGTGGGCATTTTGAAAGGGAAGAAGCTTAACTGGTGGGCGTTAAAAGGGTGAGAGGCCGCGTTTCCAAATAACTTATCTTACAAGGAGAGTAACTTTAGCCAGTAACAAATCCTGCCTGCGAGCTGGAAGCAGCTCCCCAGGTTCCTGCCGCACACAACCAGGGCAAATGCCAGCGTGTCCCAGGGCAGGTCACCCTCGGTGCTTCACAGCTCAAGTACCATTTGTGTAAAATTCTGTATCAACTGAGAAAGAGAAGAGAGGAAGGAAAACACCTCTGTGCCGGCAGGCTGGGGCATTCCCCTGCAAAAGGGCACAACTCAACCCTGGCACCGCAAGCATTTCATTAACGCCACCAAGTGCCACAGCATCAACGGGGAAAAAATGTTCTCACCCACCTTGTATCTGTGGGGAGAGCGAATCACGTCAGCCGGGGCTCAGAGCTCACACGTGCCCGGCGCAGGCCTGGCTGTGCTGCCTCACAAGGCATGTTCCCTGTTCCCTGCCCGGGGAGCAGCGCGCTCCTGGCACCTCGCACGTACCCGATAATGCTGCCTGGCCCCTCGGGCTCGTCCCAGGTCAAATTACTGCTGCCAGGGTCAGCGCGCTCTGCTCACGTCCAGCAGGAAGCAGGGGAAAGATGCTTTGCTCTGCATTCCAAAGCTGGAAGAATCAAAATACATGTTCAGCTTAAAAATCTCGCTTAAAATATGGAACTGGTCCAAATGCTTCAGATTGGAGCAGCTCAGAGGAACAAAGAGAAGTCTTTCCAACAGCCTCGGAACCCAGTCAGGGACAATGGGGCTCAGATTTAAAACACAACCCAGAACTGAGTTCTTGCAGTTCCTGGAAAATATGAGTGCTGGACTGATGCATTTTTTCATTCATTATTATCTCCCATAGACATTCATCCTGATCTTAACATCTTTATTGTCCACACAGAGCAAGTTTCCTCTCAAACAGAAATGAATGTTCCAGTAAATTTCCTTAGACAAAAACATAGAAATTAAACCAAAAAATAGATGCCTTTATAACTTTTTAAAAACCATACAGTTCATGTTGTGATTCAAAGTGCTCTTTGTTTCAGGAAGTATAAATACTGAATTTTACAAAGGAAAAAAAAGCAAAAGTGAGAGGAAAAGGAACCTTGTGTCCTACACGGGTTAGGTAACAATTGCAGTGTTAGTTCCAGACTGATTACACCAAGAGGCAAATGCTAGGTACAGTCAGGGTTGTTATTTTGCCTCAAGGACAACAGATCTTTGTCCTGAACCCTGCAGTCAATACCTATAAATATTCTGAGCGTTGTCATAAAATTTTGAAAAACCTCTCCATCAGGGACACAAACACAAGACCTTCTGCTTTAGAATTATAGCAGAGTTCAGTCAGAAGCTACAATTCACTCCTCAGAAATGTAAGACAATCGTTTCGCATGCAGTTCAGCTGATGTAAAAGATCTTTTTGTCTGCATCAGTCTTAAATCCTTTCAGCTGAACTCATTAGCAGCGGGGACAGGGAGGACCAGCGTTATCTGAAAGCCCTGTGCAGGGGAAGTTGGACCTTCTCCCAGAGAGGGAGCAGTGGCCACAGAGGTGTCAGGGCAAGGGCTCTGGACACCTCCGAGCCCTCCCTGCCTCATCCCCGAACGAGCCTCAATAAATCAGCCCTCCTGCAAAAATGCTGTGTGACCTCTGGCGAGAGAAGCAGCGCAAAGCCACATGAACATTTCCTTTTATTATCAGTAAATACTCTTGAATTGGTTGGAATTGTTCCTGCCACTGATATCGCTGATCTCTGAAGAGATAAACACGAGCTGATTGATGACTTGTCTGCGAGATCTATTTCAACCACCCCCAGGCAGGATATTTTCCATGCGGGTAATAATAAATCTTACTATTGAATGTCATCAAATGAAAGAAAATTACTGCAAAAATAGGCACAGTTATGTATTTCTTATTATATAATATTAAGGAAGATTTTTCAAAGATTCGAGGCGCTTTCATTTACATGCCTGATTTTTTTGAATGTAATCCTTTTGCCTACATTTTATATATATATTTTTTAGAAGCTTTGTAGAGTCAGGCAATGTAAAGAGACTCTCCTCAAAATAGCCTGTGGTGTAGTCAGGTCTGGAAGGTGAGATTCTCATCATGGCTGAGGCTGAATAAGAACAATGATGTCCTTTCTCAACAGATACCAGGGCTGCCTTTTACCGGCACCTTTTATGTGGTATTTTCAGGCATCACTCACACTATTTTGTTCATTTTATTTGCAAAGGAAGCAAATGGCATCCTGTCTGTCAGTTAATACGAAAGGTTTGAGGGGAGAACTGTCACTCACTCTTATTGCTCCAAGTTCTTTTCTAAAAATGATTGTAGAGTTCTAGCAAAAAGTTCTCCCTTCATTATGAGGGCAGCATTGAAAACGCTCCTGCCACATTATTTGTGCCAAGAAATAAAGATCTGAGCAACTTTCTAGGACCTGTTACACACAATAAAGCCAGTGCTTTGTACCGGGGTGGCTGTGCTGCAGAGGGAGGAAAATGTGCAAATCCAAACCTCACATTCAAGATGTAAGCACAAGAAAAAGAGCTGTGAAAACAAGATTACAGGTGATCCACGTACCAAACGTTGCATTCCACATCATATTATCTGCACAGTATCAAAAAAAACCCCTTTGTCCCCAAAGTCAATAATCCAGACAGAGAAAATGTGGAGACACAAGAAAGGGGCTGGAGACAAGAATTAATCTGAGGCAGCATTTTCCTGCTCTCTCTGTCGTCAGTCTGTGGAGACCAGGGAGAGTTTGGGCTACAGAGCCTGGGGAGAAAAGTGACAGTGAAAGGAGCAACCTGAGGGAGAAGCAACAGCTTGGTGGCTTTGTCCTACGAGATGTCTCCTCTATGCAAAATCTACTGCTCCACTCTGGAAGCAACTCGGGCAGAGCAAAGATGGTGAGGAGGAAACGAGAAGGAGAGTCAAGAGAGATGGGAGAGCTGCACAATCTGAAGGGAATGTATCAGCTCCTGGGGGATCAGAGAAGCTGTTGGCCAGCAGGGTAAGGGATGGTTCTGTAAAGGCTGGGGAACGCCAGGCAGGAGCTCAAAGGCAGTGGAAGAAGAGTCCGGTACTGCCAAAACTCCACACAACCATGGATCTCATGAGTGGAACAGCAACACATTGCACAGTCATTAATTTGGGGGTGTAGAGCCCAATTAATGAGACCAGAGAGCCTCAGTGGGGTGGTCAGAAGATCCTGCTCTAGATATTCCTATTCTAGACAAGAAAACTACTGAAAACTTTGGTCCTCCCCAGTTAAGAATCAAAACCTACCCTGGCTCTGAGTGTCCAGGCAAACCCAGCAATACCTCTCCTTCAGCAGCTCTGACTAAAGCAAGCTGCGAGGGGATCTCCGCTTGAGCTCAGCGCTGGGAGACAGGGGCACTTCTCAGGAGCCTTCAGCACGTAACCTTTAAGAAGGAAAGAAATAAAAGACTTTGGTTCATTAGTTTGTTATTCTCCAATCCCATCCATTACAGGACAGGCACGCCACGTTTATGATGGATTCCTTGAGAGAACATTTTCTCCCTGCCCACATAGCTGTGCTTCAGGCGGAAGCCAAAGCTGTACGGGGAGGGGGATAAAAGCTGCAGACATTTTTCAGGACCATGCACAACCCAGTACTTCAAAGGTGCACACAAGGAGACGAGCCAGCGATGAGGAGCTGGCTTGACCTGTAGGAAACTACATCCAATTTTTCATTGTACCACAAAGTTCTCCTGCAGCTTCGACAAGCCCCCCATCGCAAGGTACAACTGTGAGAAGAGCACAGGAAATTCATAAAGATTCACACAATCTGCCATTTATTCTTCCAACAGGCAGTTTCTGTGTTCTTGGAAAGGTTTATTTTAGCCTCAGCCTGAATAAAATTATTCCCTGACCATCTCCGAGCAGCTCTCCAGCATCTCTGACAAACACCAGGTTTCCAGGTACCACTGTTGCCATTTCACCTGCAGTTCATAGCACATCGACCTCATCTCTAATACACATGTACTGCCAAAATCACCGTGCCCACAGGGACCAATTTATTTTTCCATCACCTGTAGCTCCCTTCGGTTTATGCAGGAAGAAGCTGGCAGCCTCTAACAAGGAGTGTTATGAATAGCGTGGTAACGCCTTTCTTCATCCCTGTTAAATTTCTCATTTCATCTTGTGAAGTCAAATCCTGGTTTCTGCAAAGTCCCTAAAACAACCTACATTGATTATAATTGGCTCTGCAGTTGGACTGCATGTACTTTATCTCCGATTTTGCAGATTCATTGCCTACTACTGCTGTCTCCCTACATTTAGATAGTTATCCCACTGCCCTAGAGGTTGTTCTGGCAGCTGGAGGTTGTGACAGTCCTGACACAATACACAGGAGAGATCCTTTCTGCAGAAAAGCTTCCTTTCAGTCCTGTCTGACCATGAATTATGGCTTTTGTCCTGCCCCTATACATGGATCACCCCCTCTCCCCCATTAGGAGCTGAGCACTCAGACAACTGCCAAACTGCACAGAAAAATCCTGGTGCACACAAGAGGATCCAGTGCCTCTGGGTGGCTTGGGATTTGTATTCTTTGTTACAGGAGCCAGTAAAACCAAGCCAAAATATCAACTTATTACTTCAGTCAGACCTTTTGCACACAAGTTGAAAGCACAGTAATTCTGAATCCATATCTGAATCCTTATGTTGCTGATGTGTAAGGAATAATACAACAGGATAAAATACAACGAAAAATGAAGCTTCACATCAGCAGGCAAAGCTAATTCCACCAAGATGGATCAAGCCATGGCTGCTGAGGATCTCAGATGCGGGCCCCTTTGAGAATCCTATGGCAAATTTAATCTGTTTTCTCCAAGTAAAATCAAAGCCAAGCGAGGTTCACTGGCATGGACCCTTCTCACATTTCTGCTGCTTCTGTTTGTAATGACCACTGTCCGTGGCTCCCTGGGCTCAGGAGAGGTGCTGCTGCCCAGCCCCGCACCCTTGGCACTGCGCTGCCCGTGAGCAGCCGGGGTCTCTGCACAGATGGAACAATCCCATTGTGGACCAAGCCTCTTCACCGTGCTCTGTTGACACCCCAGCTCTGCAGAGTTCCACGGGCTCGTTCCCGTGTAGTTTCTGCTCTCGGGCACAAATGTATCACAACAGTGCTTCGCACAGGTCTCCTGCCGCTAATGCATCCCCTCCCGGGATTATCGGAGCGCTCCTGGTACAAACCCCCTGATAAGCCTTGGAAGCGGCGCAGCTCATCCAGCGCTATCAGCAGCGCGTTATGAAAGGAATGTCGTGGCAAAGCGCTGCCGAGTCACAAGACAAAAACCACCCCGGTGTTTACAGCAGGGTAGGAAATACCACATTAAAATAAAAGCATGACAAGGGAAGAGTGCACACGTTGGGGTGGAAAGAAATCCAAACCAGCCCTAAGCTCCCGGTTCCTTTGTCATCGAGTCAGTGCATTACAGAGAAGATTTGTTAGGAGTGAAAGGCTTTTTGTGCAGCTTTATCTTGGCCTCTAGCAGACAGAACTGACAACCCTGAAGTGGCAAAAACCACTTGCCAAGTGCCACATTCAGCGAACAAAGGAACCCAACACCATGCATGGAACAGCAAACTATCAGCTCCCAGGGGGAAGTGTCATTTTCACATCCAGTTTGCTACACCAGAGTGGGAGAGAAGCTCCAACTGTTTTGAATTCATGTGTCAAGTCAATCACAGGAACAGATAATATTGGAGTTATATAAAATTTCGGAAGGAACCCCCACCCACCACCTGTAACACTCACTCGCCACTGTCAGAACAGTTCTGTAACTGAAGACAGCACCAAAGAGAAGTTGTCCTTACGGCTTTCTGCACAGCAGATGATGGGATCATTACAATTTATTCTACATATGAACTGAGAAAGAGAATAAGTGTTTATTTTTATTCCCACCAGAACAGTATCTAAAAGTTTCCGCTGGACTCTAAGTGCTACTTGCTTGATTTGAGTTTAAAAAGTTTTGCATCTTAACCCAAAAACTTGAATTTCAACAGGAAGGAAGGAAGGAAAGAAGGA
>VYZT01020682.1:73878-146850 GCA_013400735.1 Pomatostomus ruficeps
GGAAGGAAGGAAGGAAGGAAGGAAGGAAGGAAGGAAGGAAGGAAGGAAGGAAGGAAGGGCAGACTGCCCCACAGATGGCTTCAGCCTTTTTTGATGTCAGATCTTGCTGTCCCCCCAAGGGAGACCAAACCAGGTCTGGTTTTGTTTCCTCCTTGTACCTTAACCAAGACCCTCCAAGCGGAGGGATTTCTGTCCACCTGCAGAGGTAGTGTTGGTGTCAGAGCTGGGAACTGAGAAGCCATGTCCAGAGCAGAATGGCCCCAGGAGCTCCACGCCAGAGCCAGGGATGGCCTCAGACGTTCTGCTGGGCACTGCAATGCGAGGAGCTTATTCCTGCCCACCCCTGACCCAGCCAAACCGCATTAACAAGAGCTTGGACACGCACTGAGGAGCTGAGCCTCTCCAGCTTTTCTCCACGGAGAATCAGGAGCTTGCACAGGGTAATTTCTGAGCCCAGGCAGAAGAGCTTTGTGTGAATAGTACCTAAAATCATTCTCGATGCCGTGTGCAGCCTCTCAGGCTCCCTGATGCTGCAAGTGTCACCCCTCGACCTTCCCTGGAGCCCTCCTCCCCTCCTTTGCACACACTCAGTGCTAACCCCTCCGACTCGAGTTTCACCCTCTGCTCTGGGCAGGACACCAAGGAGGGATCTCACCTGCCCTGATTTCCCCATCCACCATTACCCAAATTAAAGCCACGCCAGCCCTGTCCTCTTTCACGAGCACTGAGTGAGAGCAAAGGGAGAAAACCACAAGGGGAACAGATGCTGTGGTTTGAAGAACAAGAGAGAGAGAGAGAAAAAGATATCGTTGCTCTCTGAAAGCATCCAGAAATGTTCCTATTCAATTCATTCAGGCCTACACAAGATCAGGGAGAGCACAGGACTACTGTGAGGAAAATCTAGGTCACATATGATCACAGCAGCACAGCTGCCATCATCTCAATGGCCATGTGAAGTGAGGACTGCAGCAAGGACCTCTGCTGAAGAGGGTTTTTTTTTTTTTTTCAGTCCTGTTTTACAATTTCCCCTCATTAAGGTGTATTTTCCGGCACGGCTGTGAGTACATTGGGTCTTCAATTGGGGTGAAGGATTTAGCTATAAATCCCAAAAATGATTCAGTCAGTGGAAATTCGGTAGGATCATTTAAATAGTTTATAGGCTGGCAGGCAGGATTTTAACCTTCTAACAGTGACAGGAACAGTGTTACTTTCCTGTTCTTTTGAATGCCAACACTCTTCGTGGTTCTCTTTGTTTCATATCTGTTGTGGATACACATTGCTCCCATTTTCATTAAGGAAACAGGAATCTTATGCTGTTTTAATACACCTGTGAAAACTTCTTGAAATCCGCTCATTCAGTGCTCTCTTTTTGTTAAATACACAGGTCAAACCCTGTGGTCCCTTCTTCCCCTTCAAACAGAAAAGTTAAAATAAATGCATGCACACAAAAAAAAAAAAAAAAGGGAAAAAAAAAAAAGAACTAGGACAGCACAGCCCCAAACCATTATCTTTTTTCTTTATATTTAAACAGACCCTCCAGCACCTTCTCCTCTCCCCTTTTCTACACCTGAATAAAGCCAGGCAGGATCTAAAGCCCAAATGCTGAACACTCCTGCAATTCAGGAGATTAGAGGGAAAGGACAAATGTTCCTGGGTGCCGTGAAGTTAAGCCAAGCATCTTGGAGCAGCATTCATTAAGGAGCTGTGCCAAAAGTCCTGGCGCAGGCAGCTGGAGCAGGAGCAGCTGCGGCTGGGGAGCAGAGGAAGCGCTGCACGGCACAAGGCAGGAAAATAATGCACGCAGGGAGCCTTTGGTGGAAGCGAGGATGTTACAGATAAAGCGTTAATATGGATTTGTTCCCCAAAACAAGCAGCCCAGACAGCTGAGCAACAGGAAATCAAATCACCTCGGTGCAAAGGGACTGACTCACACCTATTGTGAGACCTGGCCGTTTGTCTCCCAAGGTTTTCCAAGCCCGGTGATGCTGCAGCCCTTCCCAAGCCCTGGGAGCAGCACAGCTCCTTCCAGCCTCAGGGAACGCAGTGACAACCCTTCCCAAGCCCTGGGAGCAGCACAGCTCCTTCCAGCCTCAGGGAACGCAGTGACAACCCTTCCCAAGCCCTGGGAGCAGCACAGCTCCTTCCAGCCTCAGGGAACGCAGTGACACTCGGGGCGCAGGGCAAGGACTCCTTTGAGTCACGGCTGCTAATTATGTAACTCGGTATGTGTGGAAAAGACAGATCTCTTAATGCATGGCAGTTCCAGAGCAAAGGCTCATCTCAGTAGCTTAGGTAATATGTCCTTTACCAGGGACCAGAGGTAATATCTCTGCTATAATATTAAAAAAATCTGACGTGAAATCAATCCCGGCTGGAGATCTTGGGTGGCAGATGACCCTGGCAGCACAGCCCCTCTGCCTGCGGTCAGCCTGTCCCCGTGGAAGTTTAGGGGGGATTCCAGTGGTTCTTCAGCCTCCTGAGATTTGGGGGGACTGGAGGAAACCTTAACCTGTTCCTGGCTGCCAGGCTCAGGCTCTGCAGGTAGCCGAGGAGCCCATGTTAGGGGGTTTGAATTCAGAATTCCAATCAGATGAACCAAGTAACTTTCAATCAAATTAGGAGAACAGTAGGGTTTGTTCTTAATCCACAACCATTTAATCTTCCGACTCATTAGTTGTGCACAGGCTCTATGAATATGTATGTCTGGAAGGAAGAAAAAATGCCTTTGACCTTGATGGGAATGATAACACCCATCTCAAGTAGGTGTGAGCTCACCTTCCATCACACTCACTCCATTATGTAGATTCAACAATTCCTATTGCTCTGAATCAGAGTGCTGAGAGTTACAGGCAATCCCGCAGCCAATTAGGGTCCTGATGAACCTGGAATGATTAGCACAGTATTTACAGCCAAGCTGCCTCCTACCAATTTGCATGCAAATAAAAATATATCTGTTTTAACAGGCCGTTCTAGGCAATATAACCAGGCTCCAGCAACTGGGGTGAGGAAGAGAGGAAACACATTCAAAGACAAAAGATTCAGAGCAGGATTTCGTTTAAGATCTTGAATATCCTGTTTCAATACATCAGGGTCATTCCTGCAGTCCCTAATGAAAAACTATTCATCAAATTTATTTTTTTAAAGAATTTGAATCCACATACAAAAATGCTTAGCCACGCTATTTCTAGAATGAAGATCTCAGCTATCAGGAACATTTCCTCAGTTTAAGAAATTATTCGATACTGCTAAGAAAAATAAATTCATGGGAAAATTCTCTGAGTTTCATCTGAGTTCCTGATTTATACTTTATTTCTCCTTTTACTGAAATGAATGGGGGAGCTTCCCTTGACTGCAACAGAAGTAGGATTGCAGAAACCCTCTCTTCCTTAGGTCTGTTTTGCTCCTCCTGCATTCCATTACAAAAGCTCCCAAAGCTGACCTTGACACTTGTCCACACCTCCTGCAATGAGAGTGGCAGAACTCAAAGCCAGTAGGAATTGGGCCCAAGTACCTGATGCAATTTGGGCTCTACAGCTGGAAAATATTTCAACATGAAACATTTGTGAAGCACAGACACTGGCTTGGGCTAAAGACAACCCCAGAGATCAGGGGCTGGGAAAGGATCTCACTCAAGTATCTAAGCAGGACTCCTGTGCAGGTCTTGCTGTAAGTCTCCCTCTGGAAGCTGTAACAAGGCTGGGGAGGGATCCAAGAAAAGGCATCTCCTGGTCCCTTTCTCGCTTGGGTTTTCATCACAGAGAAGACCAAACTCTCCCATCAGAGCGGCCCAGAGGCAGGAAATGGGACAAACTAAAGAACACAGCAAGGGAAGGGGCCCTAAACCCCAGTCAGGCAAGAAAGAACCCAAGCAGGACCATGGCAGGGGACTGCAGCCTCCTGCTGCCTGCAACAGCTGCGAGGATGAGAAGCAAAACGTGGATCTCTGCTGTGTGAATACCCAGGCACAACCCTGCTAAAATGGGGAGCGCACGGCAAAGGAGCCACTGCAGACTGACTGGCAGAATTAAAAGAAGGGCTATATTTACTTTCGTGTTCTTCTCCTGTTCAGCCATCCTGTTTCTATCTGTTTGCTGTCTCCATTGTTGTTTATTTTAAAAGCTCCCACGGACCAGAAATTTCACGCTTGTGACGGAGCCCCTGCAGAAGTAACTTCTTCCCTCAGCAACAAAGCAAATGCCAGCTGAGAAGGGGCTCCCGCCGCAGAGGCAGCGCTGCCCTCAGGCGAACCAGCGTCTACACGTGCAAAGCCTTCCCTCCAAGTGGGGAAGACCTTTTAACTTGACTCTGCCCGTATCCAGGGGATTAAGGGTACCATTTAACTCAGCCCAGCTTCTCAGCTAACAGTATCCTTGCACGCACCTCCACCGCTCTTTGGCAGCTCCCCGCAAGTTCACTTGAGCCAGCTCTTAAGGCTTTTATCTTTAAAGCCAACCTAGATAAAAAGTTCAGGAGGCCACGGAGATGCAGCCTCAAGCTGCTCCTCTAAAGTGGCAGGGTCTGGATGAACGAGGCAGCAGCGATTGCCGGTGCCCCGGTGCTTTCACCGAGGGATCCCAGCCAGGGCTGGCCCTGCCGAGCTCGCCCTGCCACGTCCGCGGCAGGATTTGCCCGCCCAGCAGCATCCCAAAACCCCAGCTTCTGAGGGGAATCTGCTCACAAACATCATCTGTCTCCAAAGGATGGTTTGTGCTGGGGTGAAATGAAACAAGTCCAGTTGTTGCATTTCTTTTTCCCTGTGGAGCAGGTTCAGGCCAAAGAAATTTAACCGCTACTCAGCTGTTTTCTGCTGACATCGCTTGCATTCCTCCCTCTTCTCAAATAACATTTGGAACTCCCTGCCAGATAGTGCAACTTGATATATGCCCTGATGATAGAGGGTGGAGGGGAGGAAAGTACATTGGCTAATATTTTTCCATTACAAATCTAAACGACCCAATCTACAGTTTAATCTGCAATAAAAACAGCAATTTCTGAAAGCTGGGTCACTACTTGAGGCCAACACTTGTACCCGAATCCTTTATCCGCAGATCCCTTTTAAGAGGTTGTGATAAAATTACTATCAGTGCTATTTCCAAGCTGCAGCTTTTGAAGCCACCCAATGGATTTTGAGCCCCAGACTCCTGGATCTGGAGACAAGATGTGACTCTGCTCGGAGCCGTTCAGCTGGCAGCGGTCACGGTGCCAACAGCCTCATTCAACCCCGATGAGATTCTTCCTTCCCAGGTTCCTCAGAGACCCTTCAGTATTGGAAAGGATGGTTTGCCTTTCATGAACTCAAGTCTCAGTGGCTGCCACCAACGGAGGAAAAAGCCGGCATTTACCACACAAGGGTTTTCCTATACTAATGGCAGGAAATACCACAAATACCAGGATGAAATAAAAATCCACAGCCCCTCCAAATGCCACATGAATTAGCAAGGTAAGGGCTCAGAATTTCTGGTATTTAGATGTCAATGCTCCTCTATGTGTTTGGAAATTCGGGGGTTTTATTACTGCCTTTTATCCACAAATATAAATTGGGCTATTTTTGCCTCCTGATCACAACAGCAGTGCTCTCAAAATTAATATATTTCAAAAATACGCAACAGGAATGATATGTCAGGAAAAGAAGAAAGCACAGTTTTGGCTGTGCCCCTGCTCTGCAAGAGAGGAAAGACAAAGTCCTTTCCTTTCTGTGGGACTGAACTGTGCTGGGATATTTGGTCCATTTACTTTACCAGCTCCCTGTGCTTCTCTCCCAGGGCTGGGAGAGTGAAAACATGATGAGAAATTGTACTCCAACATCAGCTGGCCCGAGGACAAGGAGGACAGGACCCTCTGAGGGAAGGCAGCTCCCCAGGGACTCACAACCAAGAAGTATTTCAGCTTTAAAAGCTTTGCGCTCCCTGTCAGCATGGCCATGGCTACTGGACGTGCAGCTGGAGCTCAGCCCCTGTGAGCTGCACGGACAAGGATGGACAGACAGCCCCCTGCATTCCTCACACCCCAGGATCAGTGATCATTTTTCTGGCTGTACATTCTAGAGATGGAGTCTGAACCCATCTGGTGCAGGCACCAAAAGCATAAATGTCCTCAGGCTAAACAAAACCCTCAGACCACAGCAAGTTTCCACTTTTGCTATTACTTCAAGATTTATCACCTAATCTGAATGATACCACCACCAATCTGATTTATTCTGCGATCGCCTCTCACTCGGTCCAGGGGCCAAATACCACTGGAGCGTGACAGAATGTGCCAGCAGTGAGTCCTGGGTCCGCCCTGTCCCCTTACAGGTCCCCGAGCACCCCTACTCACGCTGCCAGAGCCTGCTGGCCTAACCTGATACAGACATTGCTTCACTCCAAGCAGCCACTGAAACATCTCTTTGTAAGGGATTTCCAAAGTGTATTTATCACGAGGTGTTCTCCAGTCCTTCACCCCTATGGGGACACTCTTGGAACAGCCAAAATTCAGTTCTCTCTCCGCCTCAGAGTCAGGAGGCAAGTTAGTTGGCTTGGAGCTGGTATGAATAAATCAGCTTTTAGAGGGGATGAAAGAAAAACGTGACAGAATTTGGTCCTTCTCATTCAAAAGACCTTATCTAGCAGCAGAGGGAGCGAGGAGGGCAGATTCACCTTCAACATGATAATCTCCTGCTAGCTCTCCTTACAGCATTCCCAGCTCCTGCCCTTCACTGGATGCTGAGCACGAATGTAGGAATGAATCACTGCTGATCTTGGCAAAATACCAATCTCCCTCCCTTTGCTCCAGCTTGGAATAATCCCAATTTTCCAAATGGCTTCAGTGAATCCAGGATTTAAGTTCAGCTATTAAAAAGTAGCGGGAACCCATAAATCACAGGCTTTATATCAGTGAGCTCTTTGATGCATTTAAAACAATTACTGGGGAATATATGAACTTCCTAAAAATAACTATTTACGTGAACACCAAGAGAGAAGCTACTGTCAAAACAGAATACATGGACAATCCAATCTCCACCCTCAACCCCGAAGGCAGGCATGAAGACTCTCTTCACTCTATTCTGCTGCTCACAGCTGTATTAGAATTGATAATATGCCGAAATGACACATGCTTATGATGGTGTTAGAGCAGCATAAAAATTATGGAGTAAATTAATGTATGCAGCAGATTAATGTATGCAGTAAATTAATGTATGCCTGCTTTCAAGGCCAAGAGGGTGGAGATCACCAGCCCATAGGAGATAATTTTTTTCACCCATCACATTGCTCACAAAATGGCTTGTAATTACAGACTTTTACACACCAGGCTTGTATCAATGGTGACATTTCATTCCTGACATGGATATGGACACAGGAGTGCTGGATCAGGCAGAAAGAGCTAATCTCGAAGCAGCTCAAAGGAGAAAGCAGATTAATTCATTCTGCAGTCCACACCTTGCCAGAAATTTTTACCAGCAGAACTTTTCCAGCCTGCAGCCCACAACATTGCTCTGCCATGTGCAGTTTTCAGCTGCGGCTGCTGTTGTTTTCAGGTTTCCACTAATGCCACTGGTCTGTCACCAGAGCGTGTCAGGGTCTGTGCAGCTCACGGATGTGGTTCCCACAACAGCAGCAATGGGAGTTGCCATCTCTGCTGCACATGTGGTGACAAAATACGACTTGTATTAATTAGGTTTTGAGGCAGACAACAGGCTTTTATCACAGCTGCCCCACTGAAGAGGTTAGAGCACTCCTAGCACCCGAGCCGAGCTAGGACAGGAAACCACACACCAGAAGTACCTCAGCTCCAGGTCACAGGAAGCACCTGTGGCACCAGATGCTGCTCCTGAATATCTGCAGTGGCAACAGGAACACAGAATCTCTCTGCTCTCAGCAGCTCCTTTGCAACGAGACAGGGCCAACACACAACTTCCACCACTGAGGCGACTCCTGGCATTAAAGCCACCCCAGTCGCAGCTTGGCTCTGAAACCCACTCCGTCAGTGGTGGCGTGTGGTGCCACAGAGCCTCTCTGCTGACCCTAGAGAGCAAATCCATGCTCTCCTGTGGATCCTCCAGGCTGCACGTCCATGCTGAAAGAAAAACCCTGCCTCATGGATGTCGGACCACAGAGACACTCCAGCCTGCAAGGAAGGCTTTTCCCACAATGGTTAGAGCAGGCTGGGACAGGAAGAGGGAGCTCTTCCACTGTCCCCTGCAGAAACCCAAACACAAGGACATTCCTGAGTTTTGTCCTCTCCTTCCCAATCTTTTGTCTTTGCTCTCTCAGCCCCAGATCCCTTCATCTTCTTTTGCTGTTACTTCCACCACCCCTGCCCCAAGAAAGGGCAGAGTGCTGCCGAGCCGAGCTGGCCGTGCTGGAATCCAGAGATTTGCACTTCTGAGCCTCCCTGATCCACCTTCCCAAGGCTTGCTCTGCGGTCCTGCTGGCAAGGCGCTACCAGGGAAAACGGGCACGGAGACAACCTGGTGGGGGGCACCCAGCTCCAGCTGAACACAGAGCTGGGAGTAGGATTTACTGCACAGAGCATCGAAAATCTTTGGGTTTGGCTTCCTCACGCATCAAACTCTTGACTCTCTGCTCTGTGTGCACGAGATGAACGTTATTGGTCCAACCCACTTAGGAAATCTCTGAAAAAGATTCAGTCACTGCAGCATGATGAGGGAAGATGTCTTGATTTAAGAACACAGACATTACTAGAAAGGGAGAAAAAAAATAAAAGGGTCCCTTACTGTTCTGACATATCAAAAGGAGACTAATGAACCACCAGTTCATAGAACGACCCCGCTCTTCATTTCAGAGCCAGGCTGGCCTTTTGTGTTAAGGACACTGAATAACAAGAGCAAGAACAAACAGAAAGAACCCTTTCCCCCTGCCCAAAGTAAATCCTGAAATGAAATAATTTAAAAACTACACCCTTCTGCCCTACTTTAAGGTCCACATAAGAACAGATGAAAAGTTTTGTTCCACTGGCAAAACTGAATCAAGGCTTTTGATCCTCAAAGATCTCTTAATCGCTTTGCACATCGGTTCTTTTCATTATTTCAAACATTCTTGAAGACAGACACTTTCCTCTCTCCCTTTTTTTCCTCTTTTTTTTTTTTTTTAAAGACTTCTCTGTGTTTGGGCCATTTCCCAGCCAACTCTGTCAGGATGGCAGACAGCTGTTTGTTCTTTACTCACTGTGAGTTTCAACATATACACACGTTGATCTGCACTAGCAAAGTCCAAAAAAACAGGATCCTTGCCACCAAAAGTGTTCGAGCTCACAACATCCACCTCTTCGCCCTTCTGGTGCTTAAGAAAAGTTCCAAGGAAGATTATATGCTTCTGGTTAAAAAAAGAAAGTAGTTGTTGGTGGGATGATTGCTGGGTTTTTTTAAAGCTCGACTCAGAATTGGAGTCTCTGTCTCATCAAACTGAACTTAAATCAAGGTTTCTCAACAATTTCATGTCTCTGCAATTCCAGGAAGTCAAATCCAGCAACAAATCACCAATTCTTAAAAAGACACAGGGATAGAATTTACATTAACCCAGAGCATCTTAACACCCCTGTGAGATAAGTCCAGATAACTGGAGTCAGAGTTTTCCAACAAACACAGGTACAGTGTCCTGTGGGTTTTTGTTAAAATCTTAATCCTGGCCTTGCCCTCACCGCCCAGCTGAACAGGCAGAGACATTTCCTGAAGTGAAGGCCATTCCCTGCTTGTGCAAGACTTTGCAGCGAGCAGGCTCCCAAAAATTAGACAACAAATTATGGACGGGAGAGATGGGAGGCGGAGTGCGAGTTGGCCAGCTCACGAGCCATCAAGGGGGATGGATAACATCAAAAACAAACTCCACCTGGAAAGCTGCATGTAGGCAGCAGAGCAGAGCAAGTTTAATGCGTTCGGAGCCTGAGGCATTGTTTAGCAAGTGGGTGGATGCTTTTTGAGCCAACTTCATCTACCCAAATGGTGTCAGAGCCATTGTAAACTGCCTTGTTAAATTATGGTCACACAGCAAGCCAGAGCTGAGGAGGGCCGGCAACAAAAGGCTGCACAAGGCAGAGCAGGCACACGCCTTGTGCTGCAGGGGGCAGGTAATGCTCTGCAGGAAACCTTCCTCACCCAGCGCAGGCCACACAACCAGCCTGAGCCCCCAGGCCTGCAGGACACTGCCTCCATCTGATCTGGGCTGCCTCAGCCAGACTCCTCCATGTTTCCTTGTCATTAATGAGAGGAAAGAGTCTTTCTGCTGGGTGTCAAAGGATCTGACTCGGACTTCTGCATGCAGCTGTCAGACAGAGCAGCCTCCCTCAGCCTCCTCTCTCCTGCCTCCTCTCTATTTTCTCGCATTTATCCCCAAAAGGCAGGGGAAGTCTGTAAATAAATGCAGTACCTAGCCCCACACATTGCTTGTACTGATAGCCTGGCTTTCAGATTCAGCCACAGCAGAGCAGCATTTAGACCCTGTTCATTTATTCCACTGCACCAGATGAGTCAGACGAAACACAGCTGACACCACAGCAGCCATCACTGCCCCACAAACCACTTCACTGGCCTCGAGGAGAGATGAAAACCCCAGATCCCTGCCTGACAAGGGTCCTGCCTGCAGCCCTGGGGGTCTCGCAGGCAGAGAGCAGTGCCCAGCTCCAGCCCACACAGACCTCAGGGACACTGCACACGGCCAGAGGACAAAGCAACCCCGGGAGATGAGCTTTCTCCTAATCAATTTTTAGGAGCAAACCACTGCCCAACATAACAAGCATGTTTTCCAGTGTTCACCAGAGCACAAAGCTTGACAAGAGAGGACTAAAAGGAAACCAGGGTTTCGAGCCACCTCCTGACCAGTTTTCCATGATGGGAATGCCAGACGTGGGTTGGCAGCTGGTGTGTGGCAAGACGGAGCTGCTCCTCAGGACCTCCCTGAGGACACGGCTCCCTCACCCTCACAGCCAGGGGGTTTCTCACTGTAGGTGCCTGACATTTTGCAACACCTCCTGCACCTCAGTCCCGCATCTGTCACAAGCCACAGCCAAGGTCTGCACTTTGCATGGATTTCTAAATATTGCACCTACAGTGTCCTGCTGCTGGCAGGGTAATTTCCAGTTCTGCCCTTCCCAGTGCACGTTGTAACATTAAACTTTATTCTACTTGGCAGCCAGAGCTCACTTTTTAAGCAGCTGTGAGCAAAAGACCCCTCAACTGATGCAAATAAATATGGTTTTATTTTTAATTTGTAAATTAAAACAAACAACTTGTGTTCCGGGCAGTGCAGTCCACATCTACGTTCATAAAACCCCACACAGAGCACAGGAGACCTTCTGGCCTCTCCAGTGCTCTGAGAAGTGCCTGGTTTTCCCCGTAATATTGCACAGTGATAAGGATAGAAAACTTCTGATGCATTTCCGAGTCCTTTTTGCATAACCCCCGAAATCTGAGGCCTGCTGTGCAGACTACAGTTTCCACTGAAATAAAAGCCCAACTGAGCAGGAGATAGGAATTAAACCTAGAGCACAGGTTTAGCCTACAGAGAACTGAAACTATGGAGTAGATCTGACTAGATTTTATCCATGGTCTTATCCCTCGTGGTGAGGGCAGGCTTCTGAAAACCACGTTTGGGAACTGACTCCCAGCAGCAGCAATGTGCTGTTTCCCCAGGAACAGCAGGTCTGAATGCCCAGTAAATTTTTATCCCCACTGCTGGTGGCAGTGGTTTTATTCCTGACAAACTGAAACCGCTGGAGCCCAGCACTGAAACGCAAGTTGGTTGTACCTCACCCAGGCAGCCACAGGAGTGGCTGAGGCAGTGTCTGCAGGCCTGGCATCGCCACGCTGCCACTCCTCACACAGCTCCAGGAGCAGCAGCAGCAGATGGAGGAGGATTGTTCAAATGGCAGAGCCGGTCCTTCCTTCAGAGCCATACGGCTCTAGCAACAGAGGAAAACAACCAGCGAGGAGGTTTGAGGAGAGCAGTCCTGGAACACATGTGAGAAACAAATGCGAGGCTGAGCAGGGGCTCTGGGGCTTTTGTTGTTCCTGGCATGGCAGTCTGTTGGATACATAGGGTCTTTTTCAAGTAGGACCAAGTTTAAATGAAACACCTGATGAGTGAATATTTCAAACCACATCCTCAAGGTAAAGGAGAGAGCCAAAAGCCTGGGTCCTGCAGTCTCTGGCACAGCACTGGTCTCTGCCACGAAGCAAAACCCAGGAGGTGAAGATGCACCAAGCATGCCCAAAGCTTCCAACCTAGATGTGCCCACACATGCTGCTGTACTACAGAGAGATGCCAAGAGCAGAGCTTTCTGAGTTAGACAGGCACACAGGCAGGCAATGAAAGAACTTCAGATTTGTGCTAAGTTCCCTTAGCATATAAACTATATCTACTATAAATATACACACGATTTATTTATATGTAGTAAAGGCACAAGGGCTCAGGAGCACTTGGCTCAGTTTGAGTTTATGTCCCTCCCACAAGCTTTCTGAAAAGGTTTAGGAAACCTTCTGCTCCTGTCTTCCTCGGGGTTGGGTTGTTACATTTGTAAAATAAAAAAGTCAATCCTTCACCTGTTTCTGGTTCAGATCCACTTGCATCAGCATTGGTATGGATGGAGCAATTCAGATCACTAATTGCTCTGTAAGCTGAATGGTGGTTCTAGTGCTACTGGAGCATGGTGAGGGGCTGCCATTCTGCAACTGCTCCTTGAGACTGATTTGGGTTACTGTGATGGGGGGAAAAAGGGGAAAATTCCACTGCAAATTCACCAGCTCAGGATATCCTGATACTCTGAAGCTGATCAGTGCAACTGGGTGCGTCGAAGAGCTGTGGAGTTTGGAGGTATGAGGCCAGAGTTTTCATTAGTCCCTCCTGCGGATGCTGTAACTCAGAAGATTGTTTCCAGTACCTCTGCCCACCAGCTTTTCCCAATTCAGCCCGTTGCTTGTGGGAGATTTGTGCAAGAAGCCAATCTGCTATTCTAATGCAACTCAAAGCCAACTCCTTCAGTGGACAAAATACAGTCAGAGCAAATTTCATATCTGCTTTCCCAAGGTCCCTTCTCTCAAACAAATAAACAACAACAAAAAAAAGTTTATTTTTATAGAGCTTGGCTTAAAAAGCCAGACTTGGAAATGTACTGAGTGGAGCAATTCTCCAGCACCACCCAAAACTAGCCAGCGAAGGAAAGCTCGCCAAGGCTGTTAATTTGACGGCTGGGGGGGAAACGAAACCTATTGCTGCCATCTGCACAAAGGAAACAGAGGCAAAGCAAAACCCTGCTGTGTGAGCAGAAAGAAAGGTTCAACACAGCAGAGACAACACAAACCATATGAGACACTTGTTAAAGCCCCTCCCTGCTTCTTTTTCCACCACTAAATGCTGCAGGACAATGATCAATCTATTCAACAGAAGCTTCAAACAAGACCCCCAGGACCATCAGTGGTGCAGGTCTCTGTTTTCCTACAGATTCTGGCACATTGAGGCCCTGCTCCCTGGTAAATCTCTAAGACAACACGAATCCTTTGCGTACTCTGAGCCCCACAGATGGTTTGGATCTAAAGGCCTTGTGCAGACTGCAGTGGTCACGAAACCCATCCTCACAGCGAGAATTTGGGATGCATCACATTTTTACTGTTGCTTCCACCGCTCAGTTTGTGAACCAGAATAAACAAGTGAGCTTTTAAGAAAATAAAGGCAGTTTGAAAAGAGCTTGATCTACTGTGAGCTCCTGGTTCAGCTCATTTCACCCCGAAGGTAAGCATGGCTCTAGTGTGGGTTATGGCCCCGGTGAAGAAACTCTCCCTCAGTAATGCTGCTCTGGTGGGGGTTAATCTGCAATCACATCTATCTGTGGCCCGGGCCCCTACAGCTGCACCAACATCTCGGGCTGGAAAGCTGGCAGGAATACCTTGGTAGTGCACCAGGAGGCTCTGGGAATTTCATTACATTTTCCACTCACCCAGCGTGTCTCCGGAAGGCCATCTACGGAAGAGAACAGAACCAGCGTGTTGCCGCCCAACCCTCTGGAGTTTCTCCTTTCACACCCACTGCCAAAGCACAAACACCCTCACCCCAGGCCAGATTCTGATCTCCTTTACACAGCAAAACCCCAAATCCACTAATATCAGCTACAGGCTCTTGCTGCAACACCTACTGACCAGCACTCCCAATGGGGACAAGGCCTCCCCTCCTGCTCCAGCAGGGCTGAGCACTGATTCTCCATTGCTTCCAACTGAAGTTACAAGAGAAAAACCACATCCCAGCACTGTCCCCGGAGCAGAGGGACTGGCCTCTCTCCCCTCCCAGGCTGGACAGTGGCTCTAGTACATGTTCGGGCTTGTTGCAGCCTGTCCCTCAAGTGACACTTGCAGTGGTGCTGTGGCACTCGGGCACTTTTCACTTCAGCTTTGGAAGAAGCTGCAATTCGCAGAGCTGGCAGGGGCAAGGGGTGAAGAATTTATCAGCTCTGCAGCTCATTTTAGAGAGGGCACACACAAAATGCAGCTCAGCTGGATTCATTCATCTCCTCATCTGAGCAGATGTGAGGATATCCGGTGACCTTGTTGAAAACAGACTCACCTGGAGAGATTCAGAGGTTTGTACTGAAACCAGAGTTCTTCCAGAGAAAAGTTTGCACTTGGTGATTGCAAAATTCTCCTTGCAAGCAAAAAAATCCTCCTGCAAATAACAGACCACCAGCAGGGTCTCACACACAGAGCCATCTCTGTGCTCAAGGATACATAGAATTTCCACAGGAGCCAAAAAGAGGAAGAAAAGGTGTAAGACCCAGGAGTCCTGACTCTGTGCCTGCTAGAGACCGTTCCCTCCTTACAGGAGGATGTATGTCACTTTTTCAGTATGTTCACAAGACCTGGGGGACAACCAAGCAGACATCCTGCCCCAGGCATCGAAATGTCACTTGGCAAACTAATGAGGGGTTTGCAGTAATCGTGTCCCCTCCAGATGTGTCCAGGAGAGACGTGGCACCCCCAGGGCTGCCGTGCGAGCAGCCAGCGCCGTGCCCCGAGGTGACGGACAGCTGTGGTGTGAGCAAACCTCTCTCAGCAGGACTGTCTAACTCCAACTTAAAAATTGAGCTTCTGTTTCAAGTCAGATTTTCCCCTGATGTGCCTCATCCTGCCCAGAGACAAAAATAGAGGAAGTGAGAAAACAGACCTTTATTACCGACTGCAATCCCCACTGCCCAGCAACCAGCTCTACGCTCCCTGTCAGCCTTGCATAAAGAGAAAATAATAAAACCAACAGCCCGCACTACCCACAAAATAAAATATAGACAGCATGAGCCTTTATGCAGCTCAGTCACCACGTGTCTGCAAGCTGAGCAGAGGAGAGCTGCAGTCCCTGTCCTAGACACCGTCTAACCCTGGCTCCGGCTCTGAACGTGCTTCAGGAGGTGACCACAAGCGTGTCATTAGGTAAACTGGGTCTCCTGTCTGTCCTGCTGGATAGGATGATCCCTTTCCAGGATTCCTCATTATTTACCTATACATAGTAGACCATTTGTAATTTATTTTTTCCCTGCTGGAAAGGAAAACAAAAGCCAGTGGATTCAGTGGTGAGGATAATGCAATAGTTCCATCAGGGTTAGGCTGCCAGGCTGTGTGCAGTTGTGGTGGGGAACATGAGGAGGGCTGCAGGCTGCTCCTGGCATTGCTGACCATAATTACCCCTAACCAGATCATGGTTACACCCTGTTCCCTGCAACACTTAGGATTTCCAGACTGAAACACATCTCAGGCAGATACGGGGGCTGTTTCTATCCCTCCTAATGTCCATGGCGAGGCTTTGGGGTCCCAAGTCCACACAGGACTGCTTATGCAAACCTGGTATTTAACAAATTATTTGGATGAGCCAAGGTAAACAGGCAATGGGGACACCATGGAAAACAAAGGAGCAGTTCTAGCTGAAGGAGCACGTTATGCCTTCACAGAATTTTATGAGGAACACGTCAGGCCTGAGGGAAAAGTGTGAGGAGACAAATCTCAAGTCATTATATAAAAGACATATGAACAGCTCCCCAGGCCACCAGACACCCACCTTCTCCCCACCCACGAGCTTTAATGAGAAAGGGCAAAACGTCTTTAACTGTCCCCCATTCCTTCCCATCTCCTCTTTCTCCCTGTCCCGCAACAGCCTCGGGCAGCACTGTGGCCTCCAGCCCTGCAGCTCCCTGGATGCAGCCGGGAAGCACTTGGACAAACAGAGCAGCACTGCTGGCTCTCAGCACATCCCTGGGGACAGAGCAGCACCTCCCTGCTGGGCACTTGCTGTGACACTGGAGTCCCGGAGTCTGGGCTCTGGGGAGCACGTTCAACCTCTGGCATATAACCCTGCAACCCGATCTCCCCGTTCCCATGGGGGCCATCCCTTCCCAAGGCTCCCTACCCTGGGCACCAGCTTAACCCACCTGCTCTGAGCTGTTAGTTGGTCAAGTGTGCTCCTCTAACATGGAATTTATCTGCAGTTTCTGGGACGCTGGCACAACCTGCCTGCCTGGGATAGGCAGGGTCAGTGGGATGACAGCCTTCTGGAGCTGCTGCAACAACAGGCCACAGTCCAGTCAAGCATTAACCCCCAGGACCGCTCCCAGAGCCGGCAGCAACAGCCCAGGCAGGAATTTGAAAGGCAGTGAGATGTTCCCACAAACAGGCCAGCCCTTTGGCAGATGGGGGCAGGAGGGCCAGGGCAGCACACAAACACAAGCTCTCATAAGGCCATAAAGAGCTTCTGTTTCCCGACACACTGCAACAGCGGGAAGGCGGAGGCAGGGAAAGCAGCCGTCCCGGGCCACGTGGCAGGTCAAACCACCGCCCAGTTTGTTGGCATCCTCCAAAGTTTAAATACGCTTTGAGCCAGCAGTGAATCATCCCTGGCAGGTAAGAATGATATTAATTTATGACATGCCAAGTGCAAGCAGATCTTTTGGTGTCAGTCCAATGGTTTTAGCCTTATTAACACACAGCGACGGCTCAGGTTGCAGCTGTGCACATTAAACCCTGGCAAGTGGCATTTTAAACAATGACAAACTTCAGAACAATCACTCCACACATGGAGCCAGGCCAGGCAAAACTGAAGGGTGGCAGAATAAAGGTCAAGGGGGGAACCTGTTTGTCTGGGAGAGGAACAGGTGGCCTGCTTGGGTTGCTGCAGGGTCTTTAAACTGTCTGAAGGACACAGTCAGGGATCAGTTTAACCCATTAAGCTGCTTAAGCCTTCCCTTACACCAGCTTGAACTCCAAGAAAGCATTAAATCTTAAAGAGCTTAGTAATACATCTTTAGGAAAGCTCTCCCCTGTGCTGACGCATCCAGAGCGCACATGCTGCACTCTGCACAGGCACATCCTTCCCGTGACAGCAGGACCCGCTGGCAGCTGAGCCAGATCCAAGCAGTAAAACACAAAAAGCTTTAAAGCAGAGCCCTGCACCAGAGCAGAACGTCACACTGGGACACAGACAGCGAGGGGAACGCGTCCCCATCACCACCGTGCCTCTCAGGACACTGTCAGAGAGGAAAACGTCTCCTCACCAGTTCCTCCCTCAGCCTCACACGGGACACGGAGCGAACTGCGGCTGCCGAGAGCTTGGGCTGTGCCCATGGAACTCAAACCACATCCAGCAAGGAGGGCTGTGACATCCAGGAGCTTCTGAGGGCAGCTTCTTACCTTGACACCCGCGCAGAGCAAAGTCAGTCCAAACCATTCCTGCCAGCTGTGTTTGCATCAGAAAGAAGGATGACGGAGACATAAAAGACATTTTCATGGCAGGAAACGTAAATATTCCAAGCCATGTTTCAAAGCTGTATTTCTCAATTTGAAAAACATCAAAATAGACATTTTTTAAAGTGTCAAAACCCAGATGTTTCAGAATAAAACAGCAGAGTAAGATCTGACATGTAACAATGTTTTCCAATGCAGTGCTTCCAAACCAGTTGTTTTCAGATTTTTTCATTTGCTCCTTCTCCACCCAATCTTATTCTTGCAAGCAGAACTTTTCTTTTCCAACCAGGTACTTCCCAAAAGAAAGAATTTTGAGTAATAAATCAGATCTTGTTAAATAAATACAAGGATTTAGCTACACACAAGATCTGATCCAAAACGGAACAGGGTGTAAATTTATAAAGAAATAGTTCTCTCAGATTTAAATACCAGGTGTGTGGATGTATTTATTCCCAGATGAAATTAAAGGAATTAAATTCTTTCGTAACAAGGCACTTTTATTCTGGAATAGGAGCATCCACATATGCAATTAATCAGGAATAGCTAAAGCCACAGTAAGGTCTCAGGCTACTGACTGTAAGTGAAAACAGTCAATTCATTCTGCCTCTTGCAGTTCCTTGCTACACAACACACCAGATCCCCCTGGATAAATGTTCCTGTACGTACAAGACCAGTCCCAGCATGTCTGTGAACACCTCATGATAATACTTCAGTGAGATGGACTGGAATCAATATTTTTCATCTTGGCAGCTCGAGGCAGCGAGCAGGAGCTGGGCAGGGCCGGCAGCCAGCGCGACACTGGCGCAGCGGGGAGGGCAGCTGGCACAGCACTGACCTGGAAAGACATTTCCAGCTAGCAGGTATCAGTTCCTGCAGCATCTGAGCCTCCTGGAGGGAGGAGGGAAAAAGGAGATAATTAAATAGAGGTTTTCAATTCGAACCTTCTCCCAAGTACCTTTACAGGGATCAGACACAAGTTTGGCTACAGTTTAGGCCGAGCTACTGGAGAAATTTGAGCCCCAGTGCTTCATAAGGGAGGCTTAAGAGCCAGGATTAGATACTGCTAGATCTAAAAACCCGATACAAAGTATTGATGGAATATACATGAATTCATTAATTCAAGTTTGATATCCCTCAGTTCATCTGCAGCCAGAACAGAACATGTATTTGTGATCCAGGTAACTGTGCTGAAACGTGGTTAGGTGGTTTTGTCTGATGGAGCACACACCTGTGTCACTGTGCAGGAAACAAACTGCTTTAATATTGGTCAAAACGGGACCACAGCACGGTCTGTTTTCCAGCCAGAGAGGAACAATATTTCCTGGTCAGGAGTGAGGATTGAGAGAGGAAACAAGGGCTGTTATTTACAACTACACAGCCAGAGAACAGAAGAGGCATTACACTGTGAAGAGTAATGAGTGTGTCAGAAGGATAAAATCAATCTTAATTCTACAAAGATGTAAGACACAACTTAACTCCCTATCGGGCAGTCACTCAGTTTTTATAGAAACAGAGATATAGAGCAGTAAGGTGTGAATATAGAGAATAATTAATCTTGTTACTTTTAGACATGGGGTTCTCTACTGCCTGGACAGCCCACTGGTTTTCATCCTACTTTGAAAGGTGCACTTACCTGGAATTCATACAGCAGACCTTGCCAGCCCTACTCCAAGCCAGGCTTTCCGAAGGAAGTTAAAGCTGTTTTTCTTGGTAATTCTGTTCATGTATCATGTCCATTGATCAGCTTTTTGCAAAATGAAATTGGAGAGCCAACAGAGACACGGCAAAGCAAAGGCGGCCAAATTCAAGTCCGTGCTCAGGCTGCTTCGGAACTTCAGTGCCAGCAAAGCAATCACAGTTATCACAAACTGACCCCACAATGCTCAGCTTGATTCTTCTAAATTGCTTTAACAATAGAAACCAATGGTTAGAACTCTGTAGTATAAAGGAAACGTAGTGAGATTGAAATAATAGCTACAAGTGTAGAATGTTCAAAGCAGAACAAAACCAAAATGGGGCCTATTTGGTACAGTTTGTTAGTATTTACCCCTAGAAGAAACACTGGTTGTCTCCTTAAATTTATTTTTGCATGCGATCCAGGCAATGTTGTCAGCATCTTCAAGATCATACCTGTATTTCATGATGAATTATGAGCTCTCTTTCTCATTCCTAAACAAAATGTTAGTGTTCCCAGTGGACCCTACCTGCACCAAAATGGGATTTAACAATGCATTTCCTTGCTCTCTTAATAAAATAGCTTGATTTGCTGTTATAATAGTGCACTTAGAGAACATTCATAGTGCTGATCAATAAACAAACTCAGTATTGCATTTTCCATCACAAGAAAGCTTTCTCAACAGATCTGGAGAAAAAAAATCAACCCTCCTAAGAACTTTGTGAGGTTCACAGAAAAGACAGCAGAACACCTTGGGGTGTCCCGTGCCAGGGCCAGGATTTGGATGATCCTGATCGGTCCCTCCCAGCTCAGCATTTCTGTGATTTTATGGCCGGTCCTCACCACGCGCCCGTAGCCGTAGCTAGCACCAGGACAGGGCTCCGCGAGTGGCAGCTTTCCCTGGCAGGAAGAGCCAGTCAATATTTACATTCCTCATGAACAGACAAAAGAGCCTCAGGGTACTTGAGAAATTAGCCCTTGATTGCCACTTGGAAGGCATCATCAGAAAGTCAAATCACTTCAGCACCTCCAACAACAGAACCGCTTTCGTTCTTGAGTCTCGAGATCTCTCACAGATGTGTCAAGGTCTTTGCCTGGGAGCAGGAGATGTCTGAAGGGCACACTGGGTGCTGAAAGAGCCTGACCTGAGGGGTTTATTATTTAAAACGTGAAAAGATAAAAAAAGCACATGGTCAACTCTTGTTTTTTTCTTGCTGAAGCAGCAGTCAGAAATCTGCTAGTCCTGAGCCAGCTACAGGGAATACTGGTGGGATTCTTCAGAGCAGGACAGAGAGGGTTCTGCTGCAATATTAAATGACTGCTGAAGCTGGGGGACACATGCAGTGGGTTCAACTCGGCTCTCAAGTTCCCAAAATGTCCCCACTTAGAACAGCCCTAAATCTTGGCTTAGAAGTCCGAAAACATCCAGTGCCTTTCCAAGCGCGATCTCAGCTCCTCTCATTTCCTGCATACAATAGCATTATTCAGTCACTGAAGTTTCCACTTAGCTTGCATTTATGCCAAGTACTTTTAATTGCAAAGGAAAAGGATGTTAAGCTCTCCCATTTCTTTCTTTCTAATTCATAAGGGACACATCAGTGGTTGGTAAAAGTTATAGGTTAAGGGTTGTTCTCCCATTTATTAAGGGACTCGCATCCTCCTGCTGCTGCCCGGCCAACAGAGGTTACCTCCACTGCAAGGGCACGAAAAGTTAAAATGTCATTTGTAAAATACAAAAAAGGCAAATCATTGTAAACTAACGACCAAACAGGCTTTGGGGGAAGACTGGACAGCACCTAAACCTGCAAGGTTTACAAATGATCTGGGTCACCTCGGCCACCACGGGTCTCACTGGAGGATGGACACTGATTATTCACCCAATACACCGACAGAAATCCAGACAGCACCCAGCTCCAAGAACTCATCACGACATGGAGAGCAGCAGCCTGGACTGAAGCAAAACGCTGCACAGCAAGGAGCGAAACAACTGGAAAAACAGATGCTTAATTTCTACTTATTTTTGGCAGCCTTGTTCCTATGATATCTGTTAGATGAGGGAAAAAAGCTGCTGAATGCTGCTTAGTAAGGAATCCGTGAACCACAGCCTCATCTATGGACTATCAGGGTGGCAACAGAGCCCTACAGAAACTTCTTTTCCTTTTGATCAATCCGTGGAAGGGCCTGAAGTAACGTTTCCATATGGGTTTTGTTCCTATTATGCAAGATCTGATGAAGTACATTGTCTGAGACAAAAGGATTAAGTGAATTGAAGTGGTGTTTCGGGCTTGGGAGTGTTTTAAGTGTCTTCACCCCCACCTCTTCAGCCTTGGGACAAGAGACTTATTAGCTAATTACCATGCAAATGACCCAAAATGTAAATTAAGTGCTACATTCTAACATAGCTTAATAGTCCCAGGAGCAAGAATTTAGTTAATTTTAATGAACAGTAATTCTATCCAAAAATATAGTTTATTAACGAGCACATACAATAAATCGCACCACTAACTTCAAATAAACCGCCTTAGCAAGCTCACCTTCACACTAAGTGACATTTGGTTACCACAGAGCAAGAAAGCAATGCACATGTGCTTTCCACAGACACAGAAGGAACTCAGTTGCAAACCAAGTTCAAGTTATAATCCAAAAACGGGCACATAAAAGCAAAAGCAATGAAGACTTCACATGAACATTGCCATTTCTTTCCACCAGACCTTCGGTCTCTTACAAAATAGGTCTGTAATACAAAAAAGTAATAAAAACTCTGGATCCAATTTATTCAGCCTCTTCCATCACAAGTTAACTACAACATTTTGCAACAACATGAGTAGTATTAAGAGGGAGGTAAGAGGCAAAGACAGTTACATCTTGGAGTCATGGAAGTGCAGCTGCAGACCGAGCAGCAGCCACGGATTCCGGTGTCGTCCCAGATTTTGCAAGAAATACAAAGATGGTAACACACATTCTTCCCTCTCATCAATTAAAACTCGACCCAGCCTCCACTGACATCAGGGGAAGAGTTCTTCTGTTATCAGTGGTGCTCTGGTGGGGCCTTGAAAAGCCAGTTGTCCTCGCTAGTGACAGGTTTGTCACTCTGCAGTCTTCAGCTGGGCTGTGATGTCAGTAGAACCTGACACGCTGCTCCCACCCGGGTGTCAGAACAGTCCTGGGCTCCCTGCGTGCCAGAAAAAGGGATTCAGCAGAATTCAATCTGCAGGAACCGAAGCCAACTTGGCAATCAACAGCAGCACTCTGCTCCGAGCAACATCTCAACCTCACCACAAGCAAGTAAATAGAAGGTTTGTAATGAACCTTGGTAAGGGCCCAGGAGAAGCATCAAAACAGAAAAATACACATTTCTTTATATGAGACATTGCTCTCTGCACAGGAAAGGACATTTCTGATCCTCTGAGGGATGAGCAGGAAGGTTCCCAAGAACAGAGCTCCGAATGTAACAGTGTCCATGGCAAACCCACTCAAACAGGATTTTTAAACAAAGCCGGAGATTCCTCCATTTCCTTCATGGCAGAACAAAAGCCACCTCTATTCAGTGTTCAAATTTATTAACATGCTGCCTGTTATCACAACTTAAACAAAAATTATGCCTGCGATCCCTAATTATAATAGCAGTTAAACTTAGGAAAATTTTATAGCAGTATCACTGGTTTAAAGACTTAATTTATCACATTCCTCTCCTGCACCTTTCTCTTTGTAATGCCTAGAGAAAAAAAACCCAAAAACTTCTCCTGCTCCTACCCTAAGCAAAGAGTTAAGAGCTACTGTTATGACAAAAAACCTTTTTTTTTTTCAACTGCTGGAACCTGATTTTTTGGTAGTACACAGAAAAAATTACCTCAGTGGGCACTAACCTGACAAACCAGAGCAAGCAATCAGAAACTACCTGGAAATAAACCAACTAAAGAGAAATCCAAGCATCGTGGCACCTTGAAAAACCAGTGATGCACAGTTCAATCGGCAGCAAGCTGCCTCTCCTCTCTGCAATTTGCATAGCTGGCTCTCACGCTTGCTGGTTATGAAATACTCTTACAGCAGAACAACTTTAGAAAAATTTGGACAAGTGAGAATGGAGTTATTTTAATCTAGAAGAATATCACCCAAAGATACAGATGAATACAAACACTGTTCATATAAAAAAAACCCCTCAAAACATCAAACATGAATTTCAGCTGCATTCTCAGTCTATATATTGGCTTTCCCCTTCTTTGTTTTATAAAAATAGGGTATGACATTTCAGCTTCAATTGCATGTTTAAGTCATTTATTTATTGAAGATTCCATTCTTGAAATATCATCTATTAAAGTGTCAGTTAAGATTCATCCTGCTTATAGAACAAGCTAAATTTCCTGTGAACTGCTCTTGGAGACAATAATAAAGAGACTGATACAGACTCGGTAAGAAATAATTAGATTATGGGAAGAAGAAAGAAAATAATAAATAAATAATTATCATAATAAAATCAAGCTCCACCCTTCCTATCTGACTCCTAATAAAACAAATGCTGATGTCTTTTAGGTGATCACAACAAGGCTGAACTCCAAAACAGTATTTACAGACTGAATTCAGATACAAACTGTGATTTCAAGTCTACAACTTGCTATAAAAAGAGGACAAAAACTTCTAAGAAAACATCTCCTTCAAAGACAGAGGAAGCCACAGTAAAAATAATACCGAAATTCCTGATCAGAGTATCGTATAAAAATTACTTTCTGTAACACTACCACAGCTTTTATCATCTGGTTTTAAAAAAAAAAAAGTGGATTCTGTCCTACACTTGCACATTTCCGACAGATATAATTGTACATGGGCAATTTACATCTCAGCTCTGAGGTACTGAAGGAAAAGGAAGAACCAAAAGGTGGATTTTGCTGCCTCAGCAGTGAACCCTGTGGGGCGGCTGAGCCTGCTGGGATTCCAACACGGAAACAAACCTGGGAAACGACACAGACAGGAACCCAACAGCACCAAGGCTGCTTGGACATGGCTCTCTCCCCTGCTGCAAGGCAGATTTAATAAATGGGATTTATTTTAGCAAGTTTCACAATTCTTAAACAGTAGATGATACTTGCATTCCTGAAGGATTAAGTTCTACATTTCTTAATGCTAATTCAACTCTCTAAAACCAACCCAATAAAACCAGGAAAGGTTTTACAAGTAACATGCACAACCTAAAAATTCCACCCTCAAAACTGCCTTTTTGGTACTCTTTTAAGCTCTTAAGATACTCTATTTATTGAAGAGATGCCAGGAAGCCTGCAGAGGGAACAAATGCTTCTTTGGCAACAGGAAAACATTTTAATGCCTCCTGCCTTCAAAGTACGCACACCTCACCACAACATATGCTAATATACTACCAAATAAGTCTCTTTATCTTGCCATTTTTATAACAAACTGTTTCATTCATATCTATTTCAGCTTGTAACTACCTACTGCACAGAGCAGCACACTGTTCTAAATCAACAAGTGGTTTGTACCTAAGAAATAGAAAGTAAAAAAAAAAACCAAATTATATTTTAAAAAATATTATATATTCAAATACAAGAGGGGCTAATAATCTATAAACTGTTTCGGTATAAAATCAAAATGTGAAGTCACACAGGCATTTTGAGCCTTTTTTCCATCCTTTGTTCTTTATTTAAAAGGAACAAGATGTAACAAAAAAAGATTCCCACAAATATGATGGTGAGTGGAAATTTGCACCAGATCTGTCATTAATATACGAAAACAAATGTCGCAGCCCTTCTGTGCAGGTATCCATGTGTGCAAATACTCCTGTGCATGGAGACACACACCTGCTCCTGGATTGCAGCCTTCCCCAAGGCACACAATGCACTGACACACTTGGACACATCAGCCAAATGCCGAAGCTAGAAAAAGATCAAGACCAGCTCTCTGCAGATCTATAGTCTGCAACTGTAAAAATATCATAAATACAAAGATTTGCTATCATATTACCAGTTGGGTTTTTTCCAAGGGAAATTGATACTTAAAGTCGTCTTCTTCCTGAAGAATGCAATGGAACAAAAGGAGAACTATTTCTAAAAATAAAAAACTCAAGCAATGAAAATAAAGAAAACACACCCTCAAACAAGCTGGAGCAAGAGCCCTCAGTGTAGGCATCAGTAGCAGCCTTCACTGAAACAGGAGCTTCAGTCTCCAGACATATCCTAGTTACTCCAATTAAATCACTGTGGTATTTAATGGTACTAGAAAGAAAGATCTGCTTTTAGTATGCGGATTTAAATACCACAGAGAACTGTCAAAGACTTGGTATACAACTGGGATAACTCTGCTGGGGTAAACATTAGGATGAGAGGGAGAAAATAAGGCTGAATTCTATGGGAAAGTCACTGGGACCCATCAAAGGCTTCTGCCGGCTTTCAGCAATACACCTGATTCCAGCTGCAGAGGGAGAGAGGACGGGGATGAATAAGTGAAAACTTGTTTGCCACAACTGAACTTCTTTTTTTTCCTGTCAGAGGAATGCAACTGCCCCAAATGATGCAATGGGTCAACCTGAAATCAGGCACACTTGAAAAATACTGGAAATCCTGAAGTCAGAGCTTGTGAATGTGTTTGGTTGGTGTGCTGCCTCGGAGGAGAGAGATGTTAATACTTTTAAAAGCTCGGTATTTACACTTCTGAAAAGTTCCTGCAGTTCATCCAGATTTGATAGGGCAGGATTTAAGCGCCTCAGAGTGTTCCTGACTGGGCACTTCTGCTGCTTTGGCACACGCACACACAGTATTCCAGTACCAACGGGACACGGCATCGAACGCAGCTTTACACTGGCAGCACTCCTGAGGAGGTTGAAATGTTTATCAACTCAGTAGGTCAAAAGTCTGCAGACACTGGGTGGAGCAGCAGTATGCCACAAAACTAACAGTTGTCCTCCTAGGAGAAAAAGAAAAAAAAAGAGGAGGGGGGGAACAGTTGTCAGTAAAGATGAAAGCTCCTGGCTCCATTTCACACAGACAATGTGCTGGTTTGTAAAATACAGGATTAGCCCATCTCCACAGCCCAGAAAAAGCACAGGTTCATTTGCTTTCTCTCAGTGCCTGACACCAAGGCAGGGAAACACTGCAGGGGTTCTCAAAGCCCTCCTGGTTTCCTAGCCCTGGGTTTAGAGCAGCAGCGTGTGGTTTCTCTCTCTGTGCAGGGTGTGGCTGAGTGTCACAGCCAGCAGGTTTAGCAGCTGACAGGAAAATAGCTGGGCAGCCTCGGCCCTGCTCATGTGTTTCTTAAATTACTGCTTGTAGGCATGAAATGACCGAAGGCCAGCGTCCTCCCTGGTTAGCAGAGCGAACAGGCAGATCTTCAGCCAGGCTGAGCGACAGGCAGTGCTGTCACACGGTGCCAGCAGTACGGCAGGGACAGCACTGTGCAAGCGCGACACGAGCCCCACGCTGACCCTCCTCTGCCCCAGCCTGCCTGGGACCGAGATGTCTGCCTCAGAAACGCTAAGATCTGCTTTCCACTAACCCAGAAATCACGCTGCACCCAGTGCTCATGGCATCTGTGCTTTCTCAGATACAGAAATCCAGTCCAACACTCAACTCTCCTTCCCTCTGAGAGGATCCAGAATGTGATACGGAAATCCAGGCAGGAGTTACTGGCACGGATGTGGCATGTGCTAATCAGTGCTGTTCAAACGCCCAGGATCCCTGCCCTGTGTGTTTTCATGGTCACTTTAAGCTCTTTGGAACAGAAACCCTGCCCTTCACATCTCTCTAAAGCAGCTCTCACACCTCTACAATTCCACATAATCGTACCATGTCAAGTGCATGAGCTACAGAGATAAGGATGACAGGCTGCCCTGTTCACATCTCATTTTCGGTGGATTTGCATCAAATGTCAGCTACTTAAGGCTGGATCCATTAAAGGCATTTTGCAGAACACAGTACATTCTTGTCCAAGGGAAGGAATGATAACTATTTTCGAAACAAGTGAAAACCATGCAGAAATACATGTTTTAAATTATTATATTTTAGAATGTTAATATAGTGTTCTTCCAAAACAGCTCTGAAGTATGTTTTTGTGGAGTCTTAACTTTAATTTAAATTCCTAAAGGTGTCTACTGATAATGTCTATCATCTTGTAACTGTAATTTCTACAATGACAATTCTTAGCAATTAATTACAAACTAGTCCAAACTCTCACGCTGTTGAATTATTTTGGGTAATATATAAATTTAGCGACCAACCAGTAGTCTTCCATCATTTTCTTAGAAAATGATACTGCTGATTGTTTAAAAGAAATTCTTTATAGCATGATTATAACATCTTAAGCCACTAAGAATATTATGACTGTAATATGGAAGCAAATTATTTCACTCAACAGGAACTCCACTGAATTTCTACATACGACTGAAGTGTAACAGAGTGGCAAATTGAAGAGTGCAATCTCTGCAATCAGATCTTCCTCAGAAAGATGGCTTTTCCAAAATAGCATTTTATGCAGCCCTCTGGCTGCTGCCCAGATTTGGCACACCTAAGTTGTTTCATTTTCTAAAGCTGAATTGCTTACAAATCAGATACTTCTCACGTCACAAACTCACAGCAAAACAGGCTGTGATCCAGCTGTGTGAAACAGGTACCAGCAACCCGAATCACCCATCAGTCTCTCTTCTTTTATCAAAGATCTTTCTACTGAAAAGCAGTTTCTTGGTGTTATGGAAGAGAACTATCAAATCAATGGATTTCAGCAGGACAGGAACTAGGAGGTGTTCTTGTGCATTACACAGATACCAAGTAATCTCAAACCCATTCCTTTTTAGAGCGTCTGTCTTTTCTGCTCCCCACCTTTAGGGGTATGCTTTGTAATTAATGGCTTGACTTGAATTCCCTAACAGGAATTCATCACCTTTGCCTGTTTAACTCCACGTGACTTAGCTTTAAACCTCCTTTATTACTTTTCAAACAGTACAAGCTGAAATTTCTCAGAGGATGCTTTTCCACTGCAGAAAGCGGATACATTGATATTACGGCTCATGGGAGGCTACAGTAAACACTCAGCGGAACAGGGATTAGGGAAAGAGTCATTGCAGAGCAATCAGTGCTCACCTTAAAGGTATTTTATATCTTCATCTACATGAGGGCAACATTTCCTGAACCAGACCCCTGTTTTGAGTCCTTTCTGTGACTGTACAGTCCAGCAGGTCAGCAAGTCTGGGTGGGCTTGGCTGCCTGACGTGTGAATCCTGCACACACTTTCACAACTGCTACAACCATAAAACCCCAAACATTATTAAAAACATGTACTACTACAGAATGTGTGTTCCTATGCAGAATGCTTCCACAGCATATCTCAAGTTAATTACTGTGGAAATGAAAACAAGAGTATTTTACAACAGAACATTTTAATTAAGCTCCAGCTTTAGAGCTTTCTTCCGGCAGCACTTTTGGTTTGGTGGTGGCAATGTGAAGTGAGGGTTGAGACCATCAGGGCAAGTACTGGTGTTCGGTACCACTTCCTTCCCTGGCACAGAAGGGCCAGGCACGTGCTGCACTGCCACAAACAGGTCACTCCCATCCTATCCAAACCCTTTCCTGGCTTACCCCAGGCTGAAACGAGCACATTTTAACAGTCTAACTGCAGTGTTTTGCTTGACTCATGAATAAAATATTTGTCAACTTATACATGCGATCACAGGCCAGGGACTTTGGATCTGAAATGCTAAGCTGGAAAAAAAAAAATCCGTAAGAATACGCTTTGTTCCGTAAGGTGTTTTTCTTCCTAAATGAAACCCCAGTGTAATTTCCTGTATAATTACCCTTGATGCAATCCTGCCATTGGAGTTTCCCTCAAGGGAAAGAGCTTTGGGTAGACAATGGTAAACATAGGCTGGCTGCAGCGGTGGCAGTGTCCCAGGGGACAGTGCAGCAATTCCAAGAGGCTTTTGGGTAGTGAGATTGGAGTCAGAAAGTTTAAATCTAGAAAAGAAACAAAAAAAATATTTATAATAAAATGACTGCATGATAAAGTCAAACACAACAAGCATGATCCACGAACAATTCAGAAAACAGCTGTCTCACATTCTTATGGCTTTGTCAAAACAACAATGAGGTAATACAAATTACCACAATTAGAGTGAGGCACATGGTGCTTTCCATTTCTGAGTTCAAAAAGCTGAAGTTAAATGTACAAGTTTAGCATCTGTGGGGATAAGTTTAACTGGGCCAAAATACCCAGCTGAAAATATAGCTTGAGCAAATATTAAAAAGGAGTAACAGATCATGAAGGGTTTTTAGACACAGAGATGATCTAAGCAGCTGTTTAATAACTAATAACAATACAACATTATGAAAAGGAAACCAGTCATATTTGACTAAAGTATTTCAGCAACCAACCCAGCAGGATAGCCAGCCTCACTAGAAAGCCCAAACTCCACCATCAGCAAAAAGGGGTCTGCAATATTTGGAATTACTTGAAATTCAATCCAGCCCAGCGTAATTCTCACAGGTCCAACCAAAGAGACCACTCTAAAAGGATCAATACATTCCTCATCTGTTAAGTGTTCGCCCACAGCTTACAAGATGCCATCATTTTCACCAGAAGGGACTCCAGGGTCATTTCTTGGGAAAGAGCCATCATTCTCCCAGGCCTGGCCCAAGCCACACGGTGCTTTATAAATTAAACCCCACATGCTAATCTCCATCCAGAAACGGAGAGACAGCCAAGACAGGTGAGTGAGTTTCGGTGCTGAGTAATCAAGACAAGATGCAGTACCTGATAAATGAGTTTTACAGTGTCACACTGGTTTCAGCTTTCAAACCCTGCAAGGCTGAGCCCCAGACACAATGTACCACAGCAGCCCCATGGAGGGGACGAGCAGGACATTTGCGTCAGAAAGAAAAGGTCACACAAAACAGCCGAGCAAGGACTGACGAAAAGTAGTCCAGTCACTCCTGTCACTTCCCCAGCAGCCGCCAAGTATTTAACAGCACTCTTGAAACTGCAAATTTAGGCAGTGACAGATGAAATCTGCTCCTTTAATCACATGTGCCACCTGCTTCCCCAGCACACCATCCCCGTACACCTGTCTGACACAGGCACTGCTGCTGCCTCGCTGAAACGGGGGTGCTGCCAGTGGTGATGCCCACAGGCTCTGCTAAGGTCACTCAGGACAGGACATACCCATGGGTGGGTACAGGGATATGTAAATCCATCTTTTTCAGGTTCTGCATCTTGGCTGAAAATTGGTATAATCCTCACAGCCTTGTATAAAACCATTTACAAACCAGCCCTTAAACTGATTTTGCAATGCCACCTTCCCGTTCCCAACCAAGCTTCACCGGCATCTTCAGGAACCACAATCACACAGCTGGATTCCAGAAATTATTGTGCAAGTCACAAGTGGGGGAGAAAAGACAGAGCTCCTTGTGCACCTTTCCTGGCAAAGCAGTGAGGATTTACTCCGGTGGCCAAGGCACAGGAGACCCCTTCTATTCCCCTCTAATCTTCCCCTGGAACTCTCCACTCTTCTGCTCTCTACTTTTGACCTTTAAAGCTGAGAATTCCCAAGAAGGCACCAATAGTGGGGAGTCACAACACAGGCAGATCTGAGAGGATCTGCAGGTTATCAGCAGATATTGCTAACTCATGTGATTGCACGATGCAGAACCAGATGAGCCAAGGGCCACTTTAGAGCAGAGAGCCTGAACTGGGGCAGAACTAAAGCAGCTCAGCTGTCACGCTGTGCTGAAATGGCCGAGGGCTGCTCACATTTCTTTTGCCTTATGTATAACAAGTCTGCCAGTTTAGGAGTGTGCTGCCTGGCAAGGAGCTGCATTGTTGGCTGATGCATCTGATCTTGCCTCAGGAACTGTATTTCTCATCTCCTACGTCCATTAAAGAGTTTCTCCTGCAAAAAGAAAAGTGTCCTTCTTCATACCGGCTTCAAGTAAGAAACCATTTATAAGCACCACTTGACCTCAGAAACAGTCTCTGGAACTCTGGGTTTTGATATTGGACATTTTTGTTCTAATGCAGCATTTCAAAAATAATTTGATTAAATAAATCTTTTAAAATATAAATCCTTGCCCAAGCCTTTGAAGAACTGTTAGAAATGTTCCTATCACTGCCAGAAAACACTTTCACTCTTTCTGTAATCTGAAGAATGCAGAAATTTCATACCTTTCAAAAACCTGTAGTAGGTGTTATAGAGCGTCCTCATGGCCAGTTCTTGCAAAGGCAGCACATGATCTGTTTCTGTCCCTATAGATTTCACCTCTGCTGGCAGGAACACAGTTAACTGGCCTGATGAAAAAGAGAGCAGTTTCACCTCTGAAACTTGAATTGGAGAACCACAACTAGAAGGACACAAGACATTTAGAAAGTGGTTAGAAAAAAAAATAATAACAGTTAACTTTATGGGGAAACCCAGATGACCAACCCAAAGTAAGCCTGATTCTGCTCTCCAGTGCAGCACCCCTCAGGGATTCCTTGCAGAGAGAAGGCCTGGTGGGGTTGACCTTTAAAGGTCCCTTCCCAAACTATTCTATAATTCCATGTTTCTACAGATTCCCACCTTCTGTGATGTGCTAGACATGGGACATTTGGAGGAATTACTCATCAAACAACATAAAGAAATGAGAACACAATCCCAAGGGGGTGAACCACGTGTGCTCCGTGCCCGTGACTTTGCCCACGCGATAATGTCCTTTAGCCTCTGAATGCCACTGCCAAGAAATACTTCACTGAGGGGAGCAGTTTCATACTTCACACCACAGTTTGCTTCCCGTGTCTTGGATCAACCAGCTAAAAACAATCATGGATTCCCCAACTAGAACAGGAGGCAAACTCCAGCCACAAGGAAATGTATTTTAAGTGCCTCTGGGTGATTCTGTACTGAACCTTTCTCCATCGACAGAGTTCCTGTGGAGGGTAGGTGAAGGAAAAATAAAAACAACAGCCATGCTTGTTAGGATAGGGAAGAGATCCTAATAAGTCTCCTAGCCTCGCCCTTCCCCAATCATATATGGAAAGGGAAGGTTATTTGGATCCAGGAGAGAAACTTAGCTTGTAGTAAAAATAAGAACTCTTTACGTGATCCCTGTTGCAAGCGATCATACCAGAGAGACACGCATAGGAAAATTCTACTAAGAGCTTGGGGAAGTCAACAGGGGAATTGGAATTGTTTATGACAACTGAAATTTGAAGCCAAGAGCAACTTGTTAGGGCCAGTCCTAACAAATGGAACAGAAACACAAATTTGTCAGCCTTCCCAGATATCAGACCTAAAACGGAGGTAACCACTCTCAACCTCATCAGATGTGAAAGAAATCTCAGAGTACTGCTCTGACAACAAAGAATCTCATCTCTTCTGATTAAAGGAGAAACAGCCCAGAGAAACAACCAAAAAAGAGCAGCATCAAACAGCAAGCAAGTCAATAAGCCTCTTGCTAAATATTTAATACTTCCCCACAAGCCATTAGTGAGGTTAAAATATAATTGGGACTTCAGAAATCCAGTACTCCAGCAATCCATAGCCAATGAGTTAGTTATCACAATAAACAAATCCATGATGTTGTGTTTTCAAGCTGAATAAGCCCTAACTAAGGAACAAACCCATAAACTCACTAGTCTGCAGTTCAGAGCTGGGACACTTGGTCTACTTTATGTAAAGGGTGAGGCTATTAATGCCACACACAAAATCCATGGGGGTTAAAAACTGGAATAGAGGATGGTCTAAGCAGCTGGAGAAAAAAAAGGGGCTGCAGAATAAGCCTGGTGAATAAATAAGTGAGGGGAAAAAAAAAGGTTGGGACCACCAATTGGCTGCCTTCAACAAGACTGACAGATCCCTAACTGGGGACTATGAAATCCAATCTGCAAAAAATAAGATCAAAATTTATTTTGAGTGCTGAGATCATCACCTCTCATATAAAAGACTTTTTTCAGTCAGTCTGACTGCAGGATGCCCAGACAGAGATTCAATACTTACACAAGGCAATTTATATTCTATTTTCAGAAATCAAGCTTTATGTTAGTAACAGCAGCTTGTCAGATTTTATTCTCCACTGGAGGACCAGACAGAGCACTAAAGCCTGGATCTTCAGCTCTTGCCTGACCCGTGAAAACCTTAGCCTGGTTACTAATGCTTTCTTGGAAAGAACACAGAAATTCTTCACATGACCATTATTACACAATTTGAAAGTCTCTCAGTGTATTATCAAATAAAACCTTTGGTTTCTTAATAATATATACATGTTCTTCCTATACGGAGGTTTTTTTTTCTTAAAAATAATCTGTGATGCTTCAAGACAGTTACACAACAAAGATCTGTTTGGTGCACAAAGATATATATTATTTTCCTTACTAAAAATGATCTCTTTTTACTATTCTTTATTAAGGAAGAAAATAATTTTTCATTCCACAGAAGCACTACAAGATTCAATATCATGGCAACACTTGCAACTCCTTTAGTCTCTTCTAGACGAGATTTTTAAGACTAGATTCTATAATTCTCTGCTAGATTTATAATATCAGAGATAATAGCAGGTGGTCTTACCAGCACTGCACATGTAAGAACAGCAAAAAGAACTGGTAGGATCTTCACAAAGGTCAGTGCAAAGATAAAATTATTTTAACTGAGTTTAAAATGAAAACTTTAAAAAAAAAAAAAAAAAAGAGACGTGGTTGTTGTATAAAACCACCTGAAACAGGCAGCACATTTGGAGCTAACTTGCTGGACCACCTCCTGCATTATCATTAATGTTCCTGGTCACAATCAATACAATTCTGATAAATTTAAAGTCTGTCTAACAATTTACAATCCCTTCTGAAAGAAAAAAGGCAAGAATTTCTCTTTCCTGAAAAACAAAATTAGTAAAAGCTTGCGAGTCACACAGTTCAGCAGAACTGTAATCCAACTGCAAGTATTTAAATATCACCAACCAGCTGACACGGGAATATTAGAAAAACCTTAAAATGCCAAGACTCAGCATCTCCCATATTGCAGCAGAGTGCAGGCTGCAGAGAGGGAATTTATATTTAATGCGAGATCTGCTGAGAGTGAGCATACCAGAAATTTATAATTAGATGGTAATGGGGACAATCCTCTTCTGATCACTTTTACACCAGTAAGGCTCCATTCATCAGGGGTGCTGATCCTAATTTATGCCAGTGTCAGGGCAGAAAGAATTAAGCCACTGTCCTACACAGACCACTTTTTTCTTGCATCCTAACCACAAACATGAGACAGCCTAGGATATTTTTAAAATCCACATGTAAAAATAAACCTGTCAATCCATAACTCCTAAAAAAGCCACTTTTAGTTAGTAGGTACCAAGACCTACAAGAAGCCGATACTGGGATTTAAAATGAGCGAAGGAGCTGCACATGACTTTTCAAGACATGGCCCCCAACTCACAGAAATGTGAGCACTCAGAAACAAAGAGATGCTGCAATACGTTAAAAATCATTTTGTTCATTCTTTAGTTCTGGAAACTCTGTGAAACCTGCACTTTTGGCCAGCTTTTAAATGCAGCTCTGGGCCTTACATTATTATTATAAATTCTTTCAGAGTAACTTCACTGTTATGCCTTAACACTAAAATAGTCAAAAGTCAGCAATTAACACAGAAGATTTATTACAAAAACAAAACAGAACTGGGAGCTGCAGTAATCCCCTCCAAGTAACACTAGATCTGAACCAATCACAGACACACAGAAAATCACCAGTTGTATCATACAGGAGAATTTTTGCAAGGACAGGTACGCAAGACATCTGAATGAATTCATACCTACCCACTGCAACCAATGACTTTATTATACAGATAAGATGGGAGGCCTTTCAGGTGAATGTTGTTATCCACATAAACATACTGGAGCTCTCGAGAACGACCTAAATCTGGGTTCAGAAAACAAGAAAAGTCAAGGGGAGAAGGGATGACATAGTGACAATTATAAGTAAAGCAATTCTCTTTAATTATAAATAAGCTAATCAGATTCGGTGTAAGCAAACATAAATTAGTACTCCTCAGCTGTAAAAGTTCAGCCAATGGTTTTATTATGGATGAGCTGAAAAGCTGTTCAGAAGCAAGCATTTTTAAATTACTAAAACAAAACAAAGCCCCCTTTCAGAAGCCCCGATAATCCCATTATAAATAATTAAATTTTAACATTGACAAACTCTGAAGTCAGTTTGAAGAAGCAAAGGGACAATTGATTTCAAATCCTCTGTGCATACTTCAAGTTCACAAGGTCAAACCTGCTTTCATTAAATGGCCTCACGTCACTGAAACCACAGCTTCTCTATCTTTGGGAAAGGGGGCAAGACAGCACAGGAATGTGCTCTGTCCCCCTCTTTCTCCTCTCCACGGAGGGATTCTTGCTGGGATTCATTAACCTTAACCCAATACAAGTGCAGGCACTCAGAAACGAGTCTGTGTGATGCAGGGAATCACAGAGCCCAGGAAAACAGAAAGCACTGGACTGCACCACGTTGGACATCAAACGCTGTGGCTGCAATAAGTGATCAATACTTCTGGAGGTGTGCTGCTTGCATTATTGCTCTTAAAATATTCATGGCTGGTGGTCAAAAAGAAGCAAGTACAGCACGATTAAGTAATGCCTTTGTGGACTAGAAATCTATTAAGATACCTCTAGACAGGAGCATATCAGGATGGAACTATTTTATTTTGCTTAGAAAATTAAAATTAAATGGGAAAATTTAGGTTTCTTGGAAGAATTCTCAGAAATAAAATTTTGCTTATTAGCAAGATCTAGTCAGTGGTAAAACTGTCTGCTATTAAAAGAAGTGGAAAAACCTACTAATGAGAGGCATTTAAAAAGGCATCAAACTGAACTAAACAGAAAGGTCTGGAAGAGTTTTGGAGTGGCAAGAGAGCTGATGGGTGGGATCGGCTGGGCAGCCCATCTCATCTGGCACATCCACGCCCTTGGAGACACCGGGGCAGGAGCAGATTTCTGTGCAAAGCACAAGCCAGGAGAGCAGGGTCTGAAAGCCTCTGCCCAGACCAACTGCATCATGAAAAATACAACTCATCTGTGTGCCTCCCAACTGGTTAAACTTTCATGAGCACCTCAGAGAAGCTACGATAAACAAGCATCTGGCTGCACCAGCCACAGCAAGACAATACTGACTGATGCTGACCTGCCATCCTTACCAGTTACCTTGGCTGGCAGAAAGAGAGGGGTAACTGCAGAAATGGGCACAGCTTCTGTCCCCTTTGTAATCGTGGCCAAGAACAGAATAAAAATTCAAACAATTGCCATGATATTTCTATTCAGAAATTCTATTTGGAATACTGATCTCTTCTCATTCGCTACTACAACGATAGGTAATACAAACCCCTCTTTATTACTGAATGGTTTTACTGTACACAAGAGCTCTAAACACCACTTAGTGCAGATATTTTGAGTGATCCCTCCCCAAACGTGTGTCCATCTTAAAATATACTGAATGTCTTCAGCTGTCACCCACTTGAGTGGCAGCTGTGAGAACCAGAAACCTTAAAAGTTCATGCTGAGGAGTGACACATTATCCAATCTTTGATATAAAGAACAAGTGATGATACCAACAGAAAACGAATAGATTCCTTTTCTAAAATAAAAGTGTTAACAGAGAAAAAAAGAGCTTTGGGGTTTTTTTCCTTTTAACACAGGCCCTTGCTTTGCAAGAGTCTGTGGAGGTTTCAGGGACCATAATCTGGGCTTTGTTCAAGCCAGAGTCACTGGACATCAAGGGACACATTCAACCATCACACGCTGCTCTGACCCTGCCCCAGAGACATTCCAGTGCACAGAACTATCCGCTGCATCCATCGAGGCTCCTGCCCCAGGATGGGAGCACAAATCCCTCTGCTGACTGATGGGCACTGCTGGGGACGCTGCCCAGCATCACCTCAATGAGACGATTTATTTGGGCTCAGTATTGCAGGACTGAAAATAGTTTAGAGAAGTCCTGGGATATTTTTAGATGAAACAAAACCCCATTGTTATCCTACAGTGAATAAAAATACCGCGACGCTGAGGCAGTGTAACGCCACAAGATACTGTGAGGCTGGGGAGGAACCAGCCACGACAAATTTGAAGCAGGTAGCAGGTGGATGGGACATCTGATGCTCAGGGAACGTGCCCTCGTGCTGCAGAAACCAGCAGAAAACTATGGGTTGCTGGGGCAGCTTCAATGTGCTACTGTTTAACTTATTAATTTAGAGAATGGCAGAAAATTTTTAAAAGAGGCTCATCTTGCTGGTTTCTACACAGATGTATGCAAATGGGCTGAAAATCAGGCAAGTCAAAAAAAGCCCTAAAGCTGTTCTTTTCATATGCACTGAGAGGGGGGAGTGAGGCTGCATCTCATCTCTTCCCTCTGTCTTTATCTTATGCTATGTTTAGATTCTAAGTTCTGAGTTGACTGCATTTCCTAGGTAATTAAAGCAAATTTTTGGATGTTAGACAAAATATCTCAGTAGGAAAAATTCAATTCCCAAAGCCAAATAGCCTGTAACTATAAATGTTCCTTTGATATAGCTTCTTTGCATTAAATAACCAAGCATCTTCTAGACTCCAAAAGATTTTTTCCCAGTTTCAAACATTATCCATAAAGTTTAAATTTAAATAAATCATCGCTTTGAAAGGCTCTTTGTATCCCATCCCCATTAATTTTTATGTCTTATATCAGTCAACAAATATTGTTAAAAGTTCTCTAAAAACCATGCTTCTGAAGAACTTTGTGCAGTAAGGAAGCTGCCCATCTCTGAAAAGGCTAAAGCTACAAAGAAGGTTTTCATGTGGCTTTTGCAAGCACTGTACTGTGTCTAAAACATTTCCACTTTCCTCCTTCCAGGCTCCCAGATCAAAGACCTTTCTCCCAGAAATGACCAAATGCCATGAGTCCTGAACAAACCCCAATTCTCTTTTTTTTTTTCTTTTTCTCCCTCTTTTTTTTTTTTCCTTTTTTTTTTTTTTTTTTAACCTCAGGGCCCTGGCATATGCATTCCACATGGCTGAAGATGGAACAAAAGCTCTTGTGTGGCTGCACTGATGCTCTTTTAACCATACTGGGAGGGCAAGGACACAAAAGCAGCATATACTGAGGTAGAATAAGACCTTTGTTTACTGTGCACTGATAATTACTAGACCCATTTTCTAAAGAAAAAGTACACGTAAACCCTCAAATAAAGTGATATAATACTGAATGTTTGCTGTCACAACATCCCCTATAATGCCAGTACACTTGAGAATTTATGGCCTATTTTAATTATATTTGTGCTTTTATTACATAAATGATTTTTATTTTTGCAGTGTCATCAGACTGACATTTCTGCTTGCAGCGGAATTTGTTTTCAGGCATTGGGGCACTCACTAACGCTAAAAATTTAACGTTAATTTTCTGTCAGAAGATAATTTATGTTGTAAGTAGATTGATATACAATGATCAGCAGATTTGCCAAGACCTTTCACTAAGGGAGCATGAAGTTACCATGACAATAACACAACTGCTCAGGATGCAGCTTCCAGTTCAACTTATACATACAATTTCTGGAGCTGTTGTTAAAAATTAGTTTATTAGGATGGCCCAAAGGCTGAGATCCACAGTGTCTCTTTTCATTCGCTATAAACTGAAATACTCACAGCTGAAAAATAATTTTTATAAAACACTGGCCTATCCAAGAATTGGGAATTCTAAAATTACCTAATTTTAAAACAAATTACGAATTCACTATTGTTTACCCATCTGCTTGTGTATGCAGCGGTTCTGAAAGCCAGGGAGCGGGATCAGGTATTTTTACTGTATCTTGTAAAACTGATTAATAGCGTTACATTGATTTTCTCGAGACACATGTGCCTGCAAACTTCAAAGGATGTACAGGGCAGAGAACTTCCCAATGCCTGTGCGGCAGTGCTGCTGCTGGAATAAACCCTGCACCTATCCAAGCAGGAACAAGAAAATGCAGATTTCCATTGCACTCAACAAGAAAATGCAGACTTCCATTGCACTCAACAAGAGGCTCTGCTGGCAGCTACAAGGGACAAACTTGGACAAGGCAGAATGGCCTCCTTGTTGACACAGTGGATGTCACCCACCACGTGAAATAAATGAAGTAAATAATGCTTTAAAAAGCATTAAGCAATTTGTTCCAAACATATTTCTTGTAATGCGGACACATCTAATAAAAAAAGAAGAAAAAACCTCCACCCTTCTGTCAGGAGATGAATAAATTCTCTGCTTTTCAACACAGTTCCCTAATTGCCAAAAATTGTTTTGACAATACCCGCCTGACTATCACTTGGAGGTATTTCTGCAGTACTTTCACCGTTATTTAACGTCCTTACTCAGCCATTCACTGGTGAAGTGGAGCTGGATGTCAGAACACACAAAAGCCCCACCAGCCAACATGTGCACAAGCAGAAATAATGCTACAATTATGCCTTCACTTCAGCAGTACTCCAAGAAAAATATTTTCCCAAGCAACACAAGATAGATTTAATCTTTTTGCTTTTCAATGCACTCTCTCTTCTACTTTATTTCATCACATCTTGACCACTCTGAAGCTTTCTGATTCTTCAGAGGAAGGATTAAACATTTACATTTATGCTGTGCTGCTTTTCCTCTGAACTCTAGGATTTATGATTCAGTTTCATATCCACAGATAGCAAATTATCTCCAAATGTTCGCCAGTGAGTTACTATTAAGAACTACTGAACAAGGTCAATTGACAGTCTTTGATGTTTCCCGTTATTTTAAAAGTTCCTTTTGAGTGTTTTGAATTTGAGTCTAAAAATAAAGAAAAAAGAAGGTGTGTCATTATATTAGAGATTTATTTCCTTCTTTTGAACTTTAAACACTTTGGCAGATCTACGGCTCATCCAGGTCATGGCTCGCTCACAGATAAGCTACCAGTGCAAAAGTAGCAAAAACTTTTATCCTTTAATATTTCACATCTCGTCTTACTGAATTTTTGCAAAATTAAAAGTATTTCACTTCCTCTGCCATGGGAGTCAGAAATATTTGCCAAAATAGGGGAAGGCAATTTGCTTGTTTTAGTACTGTGGAGTGTGGATGATGCATCCTGGAACTTATTTTCTCATTTATATAATGACACATGCTGGGACATAACTGCAACACTTTGTCTGGAGACATTATTTGCACTTACTTTCCAGTAATATAAACTAAGGTGATAAAAAATTCAGAGAGATCAGTAAGTTCTTTCAAACTGCTAGTACGGAAAAGATTAAGTTAAACCTATACAATGTAATTAATTTAGAAATGATGATCTCATTCTTAGCCATCTCCATTTCCAGCTTCTTCCCAATGTGATTATGATAACTTAATCTGCACCTAATTAGCACCAAACCCTGTATTCTAGAAACACTGCTAATGGTTATTCAGAAGGCAGGGCGGCTCTGCACGTGTGCCTGCATCTCAGCTGAGATTACCCCGAGGCAGGGCTGGGAAGTGACAAGTTCGGGGAAGAGGATTTGCTTTTCCCGAAGGGAACACACAGTGACTGCCCACCAGAAACCCCCACACACTGACTGCACCTCCTACTCCTGACCTGCTTCCACGCTTCCAAACTTTCCAAGGGTTGAGAAAAAGGCACCAACTCCTCCCTGGGCTACTCCTGTGGAAATCTTGATGGATGCTTATAAACAGCACGAACTAAACCTGCACTGGATTATGTGGTGCTGACACTCCTAATGCCGAAAAGTAATTTAGATGGAGTTACTGGGACTCCACAGCAAGTTTTAAACCCTCGCTGAAGAATCTTAGTTAAATCATCAGATCCAGCAAACAGAAACAGATCGTTACCCAAAGTGGTGGAACTCAGATTACACAGTACTATATTTAAGAACATCATTTAAACTTTTTCCCCTCAGTTAGCTAAAAATAAAGCAAATTTGATAGCTGCCTTATTGCTTTAAAAAAAACCATGAAACCTTAACCTGCATTTTTTTTATTAACATATTTTCCAACAATATGATCCCCGTGACAGCTCCACAAACAGAGTCTGCGGGGACCACCAAAGGAACTTGCTCGTCGCATTTATTTTTTTTTTAAATTTCCGGGGGCACAGAGTTTGTTTTGCTGTGCCTGACACCCCGCCAGGAGGGGACTCACCGAGGGGCAGGAAGGCCAGGCGGTTGCCGGCCATGGAGAGCTCATTGAGGCTGGGCAGCTGGCACAGGTGGCGGGGCACGGACCACAGGTGGTTCCTGTCTGCAGTCAGGTACTGCAGCGAAAGGCACATGTGCAGCCGCTCGGGTAACGTCATCAGGCGGTTCGTGGAGATGTCCAGGGTCTGCAGCTCCCGCAGGTCTCCAACCTCTGCACAGCAGCAATGGGCAATCAGAAAGAGTTTCACAAAAAAACCCCCTCACATAAATTAAAACCGAAGTTCATCAGCCGTGCTGTTTCTCTCTCATGATACTGTTCCATCAGTCCGTGTTGAGAACTGATACTGAAAATGGCTGTCATCCTCATATATCAAAAAGATTTGGAATATGAAGACCATGGAGATTATTAGTATCAGTCAGGAACCTTTATCAGTATGTTCAAGTATGGGATCCTTCAGAGAGCATTCCTGAATTGTTACAGCTCCTACTGTCAAAATATCAAGCATTTTCCTAGCCCTAAATCAGAACAATATAAAAAACCCCAAACCCAAATGCAAACAAAAACACATTACAAAGCTTGCTGATACTGAGGCTGTTCTGCACAACCCCGAACTCAGGAAAATTCAAATGAAATTATTTTTTTTTTTAACATTGAGGACGCAGTGAGATTATTTAAGATTCTCTTGCAACAAGAGTTACAAACACATGCATAGCACTTCTGGCTTGGTGACAGTCTTTCACCCAGCGTGCTTAGGAACAACAGCTCTGTCTCAAGATACAGTTCAGAAGGCCCAGTTTAAATTGGAGAAGAAATTTCCTTACAACCTGTGATATCACTGTATTATACTGCAGGAAGATATTTCACTAAGTTCTAACCTTTAGTTGCAATAATTACTGTGCCTGGAGATTTTATTTCTAATTATTATTTCAAGAATTTAAAAGTAGATTTTGCGTTTTAAATAGTATGGTATAATTTTTTAAATGTAGGTAACAAATTAAATCCTTTAAAGTCTGTGAGCCATGATCACAAAAGCAGCCTCAGTGCAACAGTGGTTTTCCTTGTGTCTGGCCTGAGACAGGATGCAGGACTGACTGACAAATACACTCAGAATACATTAAGCAGCTCTGCAGGTTACCTCATTGTTTATTTAGTTATTCTTTTACAGTTACTCTCAAAACTGGATAATTCTATACATTATTTCCCTCAAACAGGGGGAAACCATAACATTTCCCCCAAACACAGGGAACAGTTTTGCTCTGTTTTTAAATACTTCACAGCAATGGAACCAGCTCCTGAAGTGCCCCTGAAACTTGCTGCAGTTCTCAGCATCTTGCAGACCCAAATGTACTTTGCTCTCAGCTGAATGAAACCAGCTCCTGCATCTGAGAGCTGCTAAAACAAGATTCACTAGAATTTTCTACACTGAAAACACCAGACAATCTACACAATCCACAATCTGTACAATTTACAGCTCCATCACCCAGGTTTTTTACAGAGATATAAATAGGGTAACACTGTTTAAGTTAAAGCTAAACAGAACCTGTTGTGCCCTTAAGCTCTCTGCAGCAGGAACTAGAGAATTTGCTGTTCCCCGAGCTCTGAGGTTGCACCTTGTATACTACACACAAAGAAGGAAACAAAACACTAGGTTAACCCAAGCTGTCTTCTGCACAATGGGAAAAAGAAATTCACCTCGGGAAAAACTGCTCTAAGTGTTACTTGCAAGACTGGAAACATGAAAGGGAAAGAAAGGGAAGTTGTAATTCGGTATCAGAGATTTTCACACAAGTAATAGTTAAACAAAATGCATGTGCAGGTTTAGAAGGGGTTTCTGCCCACTGCAAACAATCCCGGCATTGACTACAACAAAGACTCAACAACACAGTTTATGCATCCTTTTAGAAATATTACTGACAGAGGCAGCTGCTACACACAGATGATCACAGCCTTCAAACCCCTTAGCTTTGATGTCAACAGGAATATTAAGCTTTCCTTGAAAAGGGTTTTTTTTTTTTTACTACAAGATTGAAAATAAATGACAAAAGCAAAATAATCGCTACTAAATAGCACAAGACTACTGTGCAAAAGAACTGCAGCAGATCTCATTTCGAAAGAGTTTTATATTCATCACAAAGCCATATGCTTGAAAACAGTGACAGGAAAAGAGCCACCTACATTCAGCCAAACCACTGACCACATGCAGTCAATAATAGGCCCGGCTATTTTCATGCACTAACCTTTTTCTCTGCCACTAAAAACAGTTCTCTAGTTCAGTCTAGGTCCAAAATCCCATAAATGTTACGGTTGGCAAAGCTGGCAGAGTTTCAAAGGCATTGCTAGAATGATATGTTTCAAATCTAAGAGGAAATAAAAGTATTCTCACTTTATCCTTCATCCAAAAAACACATACCCAAAACTCCATCCTCTCTCTACCTTAATCTCCCAATGCATACCAGATGTAAACATCCACTTTCAACATCGAGTGCCACATGTTGCACAAACACCCACCGACCCACTATGAAGTTTAAGACTGAGCCAAACAACATAAAGTGCCATCATATTTAAGATAGAACCTTCATATTAAAGATATAACCCCCAGACTCCCCACCAGAGTGCTCAAAGCTCAGTTTGAAGAACATGCTCAGACATCTACTAATGACACTAAATTGGTTTTCATCTCATTAAAGCAAAGGGAAACAATGAAGAGGAATAACACAAATATAAACAGTCCATTAATAAGTTTTTCGAGCTTTTAGTTACTAAATACGATTATCTTTGCTTTTCAAGTCTTGCAGCATAAATACTGCAGGAAGCCGTGGCTAACAACCACAGTGAAAGACCTGCAAATCTCTCTCTTGCTATCACCTCATAAGCACTAGGATACACCAGAGGTGAACTCTGGAAATTTACTGCAGATCCAGAAAAGAAAATGGCTGTTCCCAAACCAAAAGAGCTGACAAAGGGACTTCCAGAGATTCCCCCAGCACCCCCAAGGGTAAGAAAGAGACAAGCATTATACATCACCATTAGACCACTCTGAGGAGTTCCAATGACATTTAAATGAAATTCATAATAGTGTAATTTAAAATTTATATTAGCTCTAGGATTAACACTATCAAAATCAACACGGCAGAGCACTGAGCCCCATTCTGATACGAGAAGCCAGGAAAAAACCCAAACTCCTCGGCAGCTTTGCTACCCCCCAGCTCAGAAGGACACAGATTGGAGGAGGCAGAGGGAGCCCAACCGTGGCGATCCCGTGCCGGGTGGGACTGGAGCTGCCCATGTGCAGGGACTGCTGCCGGCACAGGCGCTGGGCAGCTCCAGGCCATATGGTGCCAACGAGCTGGCAGCGCTCGCGAGGGGCTGACAGACTGGGAACCCAGCACCCTGACCCCACAGGAACCCCGGCACAGGCTCTGCAGCCAGAGCCCTCCTCCAGCCTCCGAGGGGCCACAGACCCACACGGACCCACACAGACGCACACAGACGCACAGGCTGTGTTCTAAAGCTGCCAGCCTTGGGGAAGAATTTCATCCTTTCCCTCCCTGATTCAGAGGAGATCGCTGCAGCTCCACCAAGCAGCCTTTGCATCTGTTGTACGAGCTCTCCCAACGATTTGGAAAAAGGGACAAGTGCACCGTCCTCCTGCGTGTTGGGGTTTTCAACAGAAAACTGCCGAAGAGATCTGTCCCCCAACACAATGAAGAAAGAAACATCAGCATACCGTTGATGTTTTTCTTTAAAAAAAGCAAAATGTGGAAAGAAATTCAGGGAATGTCCAAAATTGTTGACCTTCTAACAAAACTGATTGTTTGTATGAAGATAACCAGCATCAAGAAAAAAGAAAAAAAAAACCCTATTTCTGATTCAGATGGTTTAAATGCCAGGTTTTAAAATTAATTCCCATGGTTTTACGTGAAGGAAACAAAAAAAACCATCTGGAAATACGCAGCCTATACAACATAGAGTAATTGCCAAAGGCAATTCAAACTTCCTTAATCTTTCTGGGGTACAGGCCTCACCAGCTGCATGACCCAAAAATAACTAACAGTTTTTCTTTACATTTCAAGAGTAATCCCACCTTTCCCTGATGGGCCATAAACCTAAATTTCATCCAGAGATATATGAAACACATACCCAGTTGGATGTGAGTGTATGGGAGGCGTGGGTTTGCTTTAAATCTGAGTCCTTATATCCCGGTGAAGTTAGAAAGGGGGACAGGAAAGGGCTACAGACCTACCTGCATGAGAATGCACCTCAAAGCAGGATATTAAGGGAAAGTAGAGAACCTACAAGGAATGGAAAAAGGGACTGGTCAGCAAAGAGAGCTGGCGCTCAGAGCTCAGGCTGCAGAGGTTAAATGCAAACTGCCAGGAGGCCAGGAAATTGGGAACTCACAGACAAACAAAAGGTTTCTCAACAAGAAATTAAGAGCAAGAAATGAAGAACTGATGTCAACAAGGAGTAGAAATTAGGAGGACAAACCAAGTATTAAATTAGCTTTTTGCATCATTTTTTCCTGTAAGAATAATGCTGTGTATGGGGACAGAGACAGAATACCTCATGGGAACAAGGACAAAGCACTGCAAATTACCACATCCATTACTAAAATGAAATGAGGCTGCTTAAAAAAAATTTCCATGCCAGAATACTGGAAAAAAAAAAATGGGTTATATATCAAAATTGCAGATTTGGGCACGAGGATTCTCAATGAATAGGACATTTTCTGGGATAGCAGCCTAGGGTTGGAGAAGAAATGTAGAACCTGTGTTCAAAAAAGCCCTGTCAATGTGAGCCCAGTGCTCCTCAGCACCTCATAACCACTGTTCTAAGGGGAAAGAGCACTCAAGAGTAACCAGGGACTGGAGCTAAAATAGAAAGCAGAATGAAAATGCAGCCCGTATCCTCTCCAATGTAAATCAAGTCATACCGGTTTATCTTTCTCTGATGAAATTTCTTGATTAATGGTAACACACAAGTATCACATCTCATGGTAAATTACTGGGATGAAGAAAATATTACGAGCAGTGGTGTTCCTCAAGGGTCTACTTTGTTTAGATTTCCCATTTTGCACCTGGGTAAAAAATAATATTAGGTTTTCGGTTGCTGTCAGCCCAAGTATTTAAAGTAGCAGTAATGTGGTAAAGAACCAAACTGTCACAGAGGAGGAAAAGCAAGAACTTCTAGACTTCAGGGAGAGAAATGGAAAGAAAAAGAACAGAAAATCAGAATGCTAAGAAGGTGCTGCAAGTCAGGGCTCTGCTTGAAACAATGAAGGAAGAGAGGGACTGGCTGTACTTGTTCACTCGCAAAGGGCAAAAGGGCAGTTTCTTGTGCAGCTCGTATTTTATCAGGAGAAGGGGAGTTTGTTAATATTCCTTTGTATTGCAGGCGGTAATGAGGGTCTTGCTGTGCTCACACAAACCTTGAACACTCTTCTAGCCAAGAGCTCTAGCAGGAGCTGATGGATCCTCTCTGTTCTGAGGCTGCAGCTCAGGAGTAACAGATCCCTGCTGTTTCCCAGGGAGTGACATTTTCCAGCCTGTGGTACCAGAGGGGCAATTTCCTATGAACAGTCACAAAATCGAGCACTGAGGCCTGGCTGTGATTGTGAGCCCAGCCATCCCTCCCATCCCAGGATCTAAAACGAACGGTGGCTGTTCCAGGAAAGGAACAGAAGCTGCTAAAAGGGGCTACCCTACTTACTTCACCCTTGAAATAATGTTTTAATCAACTTCCATGAACCTGAGCACAAGATGGATTTCCCTAGGAGACCTGTAAAACCAAGCACTGGTGAGGAAAAAGTCTTTGAAGTCTTCCATACTTAACAAAACTTACTACCTGTCCCACTAGAAAAGACATCCGAGTCTATACATGCCCTGAATTTGAAGTAGATGCTATTATCAATTTAAAACTCTAACAGACAGGAAGTGTAAGTTTAAATTGCTGAGAGCTTGATGGAAAAGATCTCCTTTGGATCTGCTCCGGGATGTCTCAGGAGAACTTAAATAGACTTTAAGACTGCTAAAACAAATTAAATAGCCTATTATATATTACATTACATTTACTGTCCTACCACACAGCTCACATTTCATAGCCTATAAAAATGAAATTTTCTAGCACAAATTGACACTTAAGTTAGACCTGTGCCATCTTCAAACAAGGAAGTTTGACCATAACTGAAATTAGAATAATTAGGTTTAAGGACAATGAAAGGGGCAGGCAAATTGAATCCCATTTACACATTTTGATAGTGCTGCATGCAGCTCTTTTTCTGTATTATTGGTGAGAGAGCTTGAAAAACATTCTGTTTCTCAAGTCTAATAGACCTGAAGATGATTTTCCTTAAATTTTTCCCATATAGGCCAATATTTGCTTCATTTTTTAAGGGAGCAAAAAAAAGGTACTGGAAGAGATCTTGTGATACTGCAGCAATTATTTTATGAACAACTCACTTTTAAATAAGGTGCTGAATGAGTTCAAACCCATAAAAATTCTATGGAAGAAGAAAGTCTCTATGCCAGCTGATCAAACTTCAATCTATTAATTTCAAAGCAATACTTATGGCTGCATTTCACACAAATATTCTGGCCGCAAAGAACAGGGGAAAAGATTTTTCTGGGGCAGGACAGTCTTTGTGAATGAACACAGTCATGTAACACCCCTCAAAGCTGTTCCCAATTCTTGGTTTCACCTACTTCAGCCATAAACTACATTGACTCTTCTCCAAAACGCTTAAGAGGCAGACAAAGCTCAAAACCATGTGAAAAATACATACTTCTACTGAACACACCAAAATAGCAGCTTTCCCCCCTCCACCTTGCTAAATGTCACATGCAAACTTAGTACCAATCCTTATTTATTTTGTGCCATCGTTCACAAGCAAAGGTGAGAAAAGTGGCTCCATAAAGTCCAACCTTGCTAAACAGTAATTTTAGGTCAGCTAAAAATGGCTGAAAATAGACATCAGGCATGAGGGTCTCATTAAGTCAAACTCGTCTAAAGGTCAGTGGTTCCCCATCTTACACCACAATTAAACTTCAGTTAACACAACTGGCAGCTGTCTGAATGCCATGGGCACAGCACTCCGTGCTTCCCAAAGCACACACACAGAGCACAGATCCACAGGGGTTATTAGACTGTATTTCCTCTCAGTGCAGGTCTGGAATTACATTCTTGTCCACAATTTGATGGTTTCAATGAGAACAGTTAGACTAAATCAGATGATAAAAATACCAGAAATTATCATACACGAGAAAAGTGGAAAAGGTGGGAGAAAGAGCAAGAGGGACAGGGAGAAAAAAAAAATTGTTTATGCACAAAGGTAACTCAAGGCCATGAAACGATCAGGTTTGCTGTTTTCTTGGTTTGGGGTTTTTTGTTTGTTTGGTTGGTTTGTTTTTTCAGAAGACAACCTATCCTTTCATTTTGTTCTAGTGTGCTCTGCCTACTTCACTGCCCCACAGCAAGGTACTGCTGCTACACAAACAAGTTAGAGTTGTGAAATTAGTGTATTAATGTTATTCCATGGTTTTATGAAATGATATCTCAAATTTTGAATGGAGCAGCCAAAAGGAAGTATAAAGAGTCAGAATAGTACTTTATCAAATATACTGCATGAAAAATTCTGCTAGCACTGTACACAAGTCTCTTATTTAAGGAGTTTCTCTGTTGTTGTCTTTCCTGTGAGGAGCAGCTGTTTTCCTTTTTCTGGGTGGTATGAACATAAACAAAAGTGACATGAATAACGCATGAGACCTGCAATGTTTCTCTTGTTTTGTTTATGTCTGATTATCTTTACTGCTGCACATTGTCTACCATTCACTGTGCACTAATATCAATACATGGAAAGGGCGGGGGGAAGCCTTCCAGAAAAACTTTGTGCATGAAATACAGAGCTGAGGACTGGAACTGGCGGTGCCGGGCAGCTGAAGATGGCTCCTTAAATACAACAAACCAGCACTGAAACCCAAAGGAGCATCCTAAGGAGAGATGAAGGACGGCTCAGGAAGCTGCAGAGACAGGGCTAGTCCTGGCTGTAAATCCTAGGACAGCTTTTTCCTTTCTTCTTCCAAGGAATGACTGGAGATCAGCACAACAGAGTGGTCTCTGACACACACAGATTAGTGGCTTCTAACCCATTACAGCACTGGTGTCTAAATAACCCACACAAAGACCAATCTGTTGTGCCTGTTGCTATCAACTGTTTCCAACCAACTCACAACAGACACATCTTTCTTCTGCTTGAGGTTAGTTAGGGGGGTTTTTTTCTTCCTCTCCACTAAACGCATAACAAAAGCAATAGGTCCAGGTTCAATTCCCATCTTTCAGTGCAAAGTTATATCAAGGCAAGTTCTGGCTCACTCATTGTACTGTTGGGAGACCACAGAACACCCTTCCCCGAGGGTCAAATTCGGCCTTCGTAACAAAAAGATGCAACTACGAAGTTGTGTGGGATGAGGGAAAGGAGAAGAACCAAAGGGAGATCTTTAGCTTGGAGCCACGTTTCCAGCAGTGCAGTCACCATATCTGTTTGTGAAAGGAATGGTACTGAATGGGACTGTCTTAACTCAAGTCCTATGAAAATCAGAGTCCTTCCAGGCCACTGGAAGTTACTGCAAATTGCTCAGTAATTACTGGGGAGGGACTGGCTAAACGTTACAGGAAAGATTCCCACTATAACAGACATGAAAACTATAGATCCAGATGTCCTTTTCTAGCAGCACCAGGAGATTCTCCTGCTCCTCCTCACTGTCCCAGCTGTCTGTGCTGAACTCGGCAGCCTGGAGAATGCACCAGCTGAGAAGGGGAGGCAGGAGCTGCTATAATGAATGGTTACTACTTGAAAAATGGTATGGACCAACTGCTAACAGTTCTAAACTAAGATTATCAGTAAAAAAAGAAGACATCTGACTTCAAGCAATGCTAGCATTGAACTGATTTTATAAATGCTGAGAGCAACTGCAAGCTGTGTCTCAATCAGGGATAGTTTCTGCCGTTCAGTGTTTCAAATCAGCACAAAGCAGACAAGTAAGGCTTGCAATTACACTCCAAACCCCCGCTCAAGTAATTCTGAATTGCATTCCTTTAGCTACACAAAGAAGTAGCCTTAGTTCATAAAGCTCTCAAATGTTAAATAATTGCCAACTAGAGTACACTTGTCCTTGCTTGGCATCAAAGCCTTCCATCTAGAATGACAATTTAATGCAGATGTGGACAATGCGAAGGTAAACATGTCTTTATTTTAAATACCACGGCAATAACATTAAGTTAACAGAAATACAGGTATCAAACTCTGTGTGTGTGACATGAACCACGGGAAGGTTAATCTCACATCATACCTCGAGTTCTACACGTTCTCTTCACAGGCTTTTTCCATTTAGATTTAGTGTCAGTAAATGATGCGTTTTATTTTGCCTCAATTCATTTAATAGAGCAGCTGAGTAAAAACAAGGATGTCAATAACAAGTAGTAATTTAACTCTCTCACAATGGTATGCAGAAAGTAAATTATGCTTGGTCAATAAGGTCAAAATGGAAATCGATAGATTATGAAGTTTTTCTATAGCACAGCATTAACAGTTTGTGTTTATTCCCTTTCAAATGCTGAATGACTTTGTTCTCCAAGCTTCCCTGCGCACTCAATCCCCACCAGCAAATTGCATTTGCTTAATGCACAAGTAAAATCAACTACCTGTTAATGTTGCTAATCACTGTACACAGGTTAGGGAGAGCTTAGGGAAAGAAAGAAAAAAACCCAAGGAAACCAATGAGACAAAAGTACATTCACAGATAACTTTATAAATAAAGATGTTAGAGTTTAAGGGGAAAACAAGTCAACTTGCAACACGCAACCTTAGAAAATATAAAAAATAAGCTTCAAGAGCTATTTTCTTTCTGTCACATATGTTAACTTAATGCAACAACAACAAAAAAGAAAACTCACAAATTTCAAATTAGTAACAGGTTTTACATGAAAAACTACTACTGAATTAGTTTAGTTAGAATTAAGAGATAAATTTATTTTAAAATAATGCCAGTTAAGGCAGTAAGCATGGGCGTAACACTCCTGAAAAGCTGGGTTTGCCTGTATGGATTACTTGAGCTTGTCTTGGGATCCTCCCTATATAAGTCAGTGCAGCAAAACAAAGTTAGAGATCCTTGGCAGCCCAGCACACTGAAATCACCAAGGCCTTGCTGAGGTAAACCTGGAAAATGCAAAGCAGTTGCCACCATTTCTTTTTTCATACATTTACAAACCAATGAAAAATTTCAGAGGAAAACCACCTGCACTTTAGTATCTATTCAAAGCAGAGGTTCTCTGAAAGCCTGACTGAACACCACTGAACAGATTGTTGGTATTAAAGAAGTTCTCATACTACAGAAAGCCCAACGCCATCTGTATGGGAAACGTTTTTCTGAGAATACCTCTCCACCTCTGAGGTTTGCTCTCAGCCTTATCAATACACATCTGCCTTCACCCTGTGAACAGCTATTGGCAAATGTTTACGAGAAACATCCTTGAAACTCCCTTGAAGTTCAGTTTTACTTTTGGGTAACAGCTCTAAACCAAAGACTTTTACAAGTATTTGAAAGAGCATCTGTTTTGAAGTTGCAGAAGCGAGGTTCGTATATCTCACATGTGTCTGAGCCAGGCAATCAGCAAAGGCTTATCTTTACTATCAGATCATCAGCAGAAGAATTCAGCGCTGACAGATGAGTGACAAACCAACTTTTCCTGCAATTCCTTTCCTTAGGAAGCTGGTCTGAGATTAGGCACTATGTGATTACTTGAGATTAATTTCTCCCAGTATGCCCTCAATAAAAAGTGATTTCTGTGAGATTTACTAGAAGTCCCCTCCTGCTCCTCTCCCGAGGGAGACAGGCTGCTGCACGCATTGCGCAACACGGAGAACCCGCCCCGCGACAGCCCCGGGGTGCTGCTCAGAACGTGACTGCTGCCAGCCCCAGCACGGAAAAACCCTCGGATCGAATTCCAAAGAGGAGGCTTTGCTGCGCTCTCAGGAGAGGAGTCAGCGTGTTGAGGGAAGAAGTTTCAAAAGGAGGGGAATGACACCTTAAAAAAAGTTACAGTAGCTTATGTGAATTTTCTTTTGATGTAGATTTTTTCTTAGGTAAGAATAAAGATCCTCAAGATTCCTTTTTGGGTTAGGCTGGGTTTTTTGTAAAGCACAAAAGCAAACTAAAACCCCACAGTATCTTTAACATAGACCCGAGCACTCTATCATAATAAACACAGCAGCGATCACGTGAATTTTCACCAGTCCTGATGCCAGTCGCACAGCAGAGCACCCAGACAAGCGATGAGCCATCACACCTTCCCATTTACCAAGATCATCAGAGATGCCACCAAGAATTTTGGGGGTGGGAGGGGATTTGCCAGAGCTATGAACAGAGTAATGAACTATTAAGCTTTAGAGCCTACTCTGATACCCATAAAATTAAAACAACTAGAAATGTTATGTTTCATAGTCTTACTGGATTTCCAGATACATCTATGTAACTAACACCTTCAGATACTCCAAGCAAGAACACACAGCATGACATCCCTGCACAATGAAATTCCTGGTAGCCTGCTTTTCTACACCTGAGATTCAACTCCACAGGAATAGGATTGACCAAAAGCTACCAATGACCCTCCACTTCTCCTTCCTCTCATTTGTTATGCAGACAAAAAATTCACATAAAACAAACACCACAAATGGAATAATGACTGAATTCAAACACAACCGTGGCCACTTCCAGATTGATTTTTTTCTGTGGTATATAACTGTGTCACAACGAGTCCTCCCCAGAAATCTCAAACCCAAGTTTTCAAGCAATCAAAACGTAAAAAACAAATAATTCTATTTGACCTTCATTATTTAGGTCTGTGTGCCAGGTCTAATCAGTTCTCACGAGCACATTCCACTTCTTAAAAACAGACTGTAGAAATACATTTTTCAAACTAGAAGGAACACAACGCATTGTTTTGATGCTGCAGCCTGAAGCCCTTTATCTGAGTTTTATCAAAGTACACTCTATCACTGATCAAAGCAGCAATGACAACTTAATGTTCTCTAAAGTTATATATTGCTGTAAAAACTTCCCACTTTTGTCTCGTGGCCCCTGGCTCAGCATGACATTGGGGGCACATTCAAAGGTCAGGAGACTTTCTTTGCAAAGCCCTCGGTTCCCAAGTGGCAGCTCTACCCACGGCAGGAGTGGGGAGAGGATTCCATCGGGGCTCTGCTCCCACATACCCTGAAAACTTCAGCTTGTCATTTCTTCTGTCAGATGTTTGAATGACTGCTTGGTGTGTTACTCTATCAACTATCTGTCTGTCTCGCAGCATTTCCACATCACCCTATTACTCTTTTTATTGTCATCTCAAGACCATTTCTCACTCTCGTATTAAAATCAGTATTTACTCTTAAATTTCTTTCAATTTATTACTTTGCATATGCCATGTAACCGGCTTTTTTAAAGCACAGTCTGGAAGTTACTTGGACATGCAAGTCTTTTCCTTTAAAAAAAACAAACAGTATTTTAACAATTCACTGAGAAATCTCAAACTGAGTTTACTAGAAAAATGTTATGCAATTTTATGTTTAATGAACTGTGTTGAAATGAGTTGCACTTAAGACTCCTTATTTAATAAAAAGGCCTAAGAACATGCAACATAACTACCACGTTTCTACAGTCACATTAAGACCTCCAACATCTTCACAGAGTTTTAAGCTTCAGATGAATGGCTGTCAGGATTACTAAAGCACTCTCAACATCTTCAAAATTCCTGTCTACCCCCACAAACAAGAGGAAAATCCCTGCAGAAACGGAGGCTTACAGTCACTTGAGAAATCAAGGACTGCCGAGCAGAAGAATGAGCCAGGATTGAGAGGCAGCACCAATCTGGGAACAATAGAGAATCCAGTTAAATCTGCTCCCATCCTCTCAGGAATGCCAGAATCATCCAAGTACCCACCATTAGAAGCAGCTCCAACTCCTTCATCTCCCATCTGAGGGCCCTCGAGGGGAACAGCTACGGGGGAAAGCCCATGGCCCGGAGCTCAGCAACAGACGTGTCCCTGCAAGGATCCTGATTTTCAGGAGCACTGCTAAGCCAGCAGCTCAACGGGCTGGGGAGCACCACCGGGAAGAATTAGTTTGGCTCTTCCTGCTCCACTCTGATTTCACCTGCACCTCGCCAGGTTTCTCAGTCGCTCCTCTTCAAAGGAGGGAAGGAACGGAGGGGCTGGAGGGGGGAATTCTGTGAGTCTGGCGCATGGAAATCATTCACTGGGATCCCACATGGAACAGAGGGGAACAAACGGCAGCATTGGCCCATTCTCAGAATCCAGTTTCAAAACGAAAACCACAGGGATCTAGGATTTGGAATTGAGAATAAAATCAGAATCGGAAATAAATCGGGCAACAGCAAATCACAGGCAGCCTCACACGGACACACTGCTACCCTCCACAATCAGATTTGTTCAATAACCAAAGTACTCAGTGATCAGAACTCAGGTGGTGCCATTCGGAGATGTCTCTGCCCAGACACAGGATGCCACCATTGTCACTACAATTTCCTGGACAGGAAGAACTGCCACATACAAAGGGAACAATGACAGGTCAGTCTCTGCCCAGATCATACAAAGAATTCCAACCAAACAAGGATGTCGGAGACACTGATGTACAGCACCCTGCTCCCAGACACTCCTGGATCTATTAATGAGCTCAGTAATTACATCAGCATGCTGCTCATGTTTAAATACAGTCAAAACTCAATCAGGCACAGATTTTTTTTTTTCAAGTTAAAGCATCACCAAAACTAGAAGCCAAAAAAAAAATAAGCGTGATTGATCCAAAATAATTTAAATCTTGCTAAAATGTGCAAGAAAGAAGAAAAAAAAATCAAAAATCAATAGAGTTATATTACAATTTTGGGTGACCTTTAAATATTGTAAAACTAATATTAGAAAACTCGCAACACTTGGTCATTACCTTGTGCTACAATAGGATTTTAGGCTTCCATTTACTGACCTCAATGCCAGGTTCAGTTTGTGCCTGATCTTTTTTCCTGATATGGAATGACCACAGAAGTTAAAATCTGCTTTATAAAATTGCAGGTACTTGAAAATAAAATGCACTGAACCATATCACAATTTCTTTTTTTAACTAAACCCGTGCTCATTAAAGGAGCTTAATTTCCAAATACTTTTTCCAGTGATTGCTCTAAATTAGAATAGCAAATTTTAAGACGGAATTTTCTAGTCCAATAAGCCTGGTACACAAAGCAATATTTGAATCCATAATTTAAATGTTACGACGAGAGACGCTGATGGCTTCCTCCAACTGGTTCCCATTAGTTTTCAGATTACTGAATTACAACACATACATACCCAGCACATGCATTTCTGAGGACCCGCTGTGCAGCACCAGAATGAGGAATACCAGGAATACCGCAGGCCATTGTTGAAAGAGATACTTTTGTTGGGTTTTTTTGCTTCTTAACGTCATTTCTGCTACAGTTACGGGAAATAGTTCAGTTCCAGTGCGCCCAATCGAAGCCCATCTGGAAGCAGCGTTGGAACAAAAGCCTATCTTGGAGCAGCATTTTTAAGCATAAAATATAGGTCTGGAATTTTTCTGACTATGTTTATACTATTTTGGTACCAGCATCCAGTGGCATTCTGAACCTTCCGTGGTCCACTGAAAAATGTTGTATGATAGCAACAAAGAGGCTTTTAAAAGCCCCTCTGCAGGGGGGGAAGTGGAAAAGAAAATAACGCCAAGAAGGGGCAAGCAGACAAAGAGAGAACAGTGAGCAGCTCTGTGCCCAGATGGCTCATTCTGACATTCTATACAGGTGAGGGTACACAGGAGAAACTCCAGTTCAGGAAAATTTCCAGGAATTTAGTGGAATTCCTTTATTCTCTGTCTTCACTTCCCTCCCCATAAATTTCAAGCACTCCAAAGTACTAGTAGTCCTCCTGAGATTTTAACCCAAACCAAATGTTTGAGCAAGGCAGACTGTTATAAAATCTCAAGCAAGCAACATCCTTTAATTAAATAGGTACCACAGTGTTTGGACGTGCATGAAGTTAATCCATGAGGAACAGCAGCTGGACAATGCACTGCCCTGTGCTTTGGTCACCTCGAGGCAGGTCACAAAGCCCAATCCCCATCATTAACCATCCACGTTGCCATTTGTTCCTGACTCCTCCCTGCTGTAATTTCATAGGGGAAATGTTTCTTCTAAAAAATTCAGTCCTTACAGGCTGCCTGGATAGGGCTGTACCGGAGTTTATACAAAAGCAAAACACTTAAAATATTTTCCTCCTAGAAATCTAAGGAATGACTTAGAGATACTATCAGGTATTTTTATTGTGCTTCTGGATTAATACAGTGTAATTACCAAAGCCTTACTAATCCTGATGTGAAAAACACAATACAGTAACAGGCAAGTGTGGGTAAGTTTTGCACTGATTTAGGAAAAAGTAATAATGAGTTGTTGTTGAACCTAAGAGGTAAAGTTTACTATGCTGACTCTTGGTTTGACACAGCAAACTGAAGCTAGAATTGAATTATTAAACAGAGCATGTATTTTACAGAGCTGAGCAAAGAAAACCTTATTTTTAATAATTAGGCATCAACTACTTCAAGGAAAACAACGTATTATTATAATAATTAACATATTTTTATTTAGGAGGCCATGCTCCTTTAAATAGCCACATACTTGCAGAGTGCAAAGCTGCTGTAACCTAATCTGTGTTTTCCTCAAATCCCCACAAGTCCATTTACTTAAAAACACCACGCTCCTGGATGGGTGCCTGGCGTACCAAACCTGTCCCGTCGTGCATATTTTTATACTTGTTACTAAATTAGGAAAGCAGAGTGGACTAAGGTTATGCCAACTTGGAAAAAAGAGCAGGGTCTGCATCAGTTTATGCCTTTGCTTTTAAACTCCATTTAAACCATTAGAAAAAAAGATTTAAACTTTATTAAGTATCAAAGCGATCTGCCCTAACCAGAGACAGTAAGAAAAGCAGAAGGGAAATCCGGGGGGAGCAGGTAAGAAGCCAAATTTATGCCCCCTCATTCTGAAGCCTCTAAATCAAAATGTGGAACACAAGTTCAAGAAAATGAATTAGGACCACATATTTTCATGCCAGGGTCTAGAGTTAGAATAGAATTACTGGCACGCTGTACCCATCAGTGGAAATCTACTGTGAAAAGAAGGGAGGGAAGAAGTTGTGTTTATGTGCCTTTAATTAAGATTTACTGAAATCCCTTATATTGAGCTCTATTCAGAATTCTATGCTGGGTATTCAAGAAGTCTTTACCAGTTAAATACTGGTATGAATAGTAAATACAGATATTGTACTTTACAGCAGCATTAAAAAAGTGAGAGAAATGAATATGCAGTTTTCATATCTAGAAGTTTCTCCTGCCCCCAATTAGTAAAGCAAATTCCAAAGCAAAGCAGACTTTGCAATAATCACTCAACATTCCACGGGTTACTGTATAAATAGACAAAGCAGCAATCAACAATTGTCATTTGATTTATAATTTTAGTAACGATTGAACCCTTCTTGGCATGACACTGAAGTTACCCATGCAGGAGCAAATGATCTAGTATTTATCTATAAAAGTTACATATTTCAAAATTCATCTTCCTGAACTCTTCCAGCCTTCTGGAAGCACAAGTGGTTTCAGTTACAAAAACTCACTGATCTTACCGCTATTAATTTCTTATTAACTTAGAGGGTTATTCATTACGTGAGATAATTATTAATTTCCTAATAATGGGTGGGAAGACTCAATCCTCCCTAACATTAAATATGATCAGCCTCAGAAAGGTGTGGTCTTAACAAATGGAATGGGAACACCCAAGTTCTATTTCTGGCTAACACTGACTCCTGCTGTGGCCTGGAGCAAATCACTTCTGTTAAAAACACTTTTTTTCCACTCTGTAAAATGAGGATAACACTCCCTTATCAGCTTCACAGGATCTTTCTCAAATGCTTTGAAGATAAAGTTTTATAAGCCTACAAATGTATTTTAATGAGTCTTAAACTGACTGTATTTCTAAAACAATTTGCCTTAAAAAGGAAAAGGATTTGAAGAGAGCTGAAAGGAAGGGTCTCCGTGCTGTTAACCTCCCTTGATATTGCTGCAGTTTGCACTTTAAATACACCAAAGGCACACGAATTCATTTTCCTTCAGAGTCTCCCTAAAGGAAGCAAAACGGCAACAAGTGGATGGAGGATGCAGGAGTCTCCAGAGAGAGAACAGAGGTGGGGATTTGCAGTGGAAGCCACACATTCCCTGTCCTGGGGCAGGAACCTGCCCTGCACCCTTGCTATTATTTGGCCACTTGTCTTCTCTTTTTTTTTTTTTCTTTTCCTTTTCCTGGGACAACGCTCTCAACTCTTGGTTTTTAAAGTTCCTGAACAACAAACACAAAGGGAACTTTGGTCTAGCCCATGTAAAGACAACCACTGATTTTTTTTTCCTCCTTCTTAAAGGGAATTTTGCCAAAAGATGGGCTGGGATCATAAACCATACCCTCTTCTTTAATTACTTCGCTTTTGCTCTTGACTTGGCAAAACATTAAGCTTTTCATTTCAGTAAATCTATAATTAACTCCAGCATGTGCTGAGTAAACATAACCTCACTTTTAATTAAATCTTAGAACAAGATGCTACAAAACTTGCTGTTTCTAAAGAGAAGTACCTCTCAAGTAATGGGCAAAAAACCCCCATCTAATCCTTGTCAAATAAGAAACTTAAATCCAAATTTGAGTGTAACCCAGCCTCTTTTCAGTCATCTGCTCCCCAAACATGCATTCCAGCTACAAGACCGAAATGGAAACCTGGAGAGCCACCAGTGCACATCAAAAGAGTCCAAGGCTAAAGTCAAACCAAATCTAAATGGTAACAGCAGAGCAGAGAACCTTGGCTTTGGGACTGCTCAAGAATAATTTTTATGAAGTATCTATTTGGTTTTTTTTTCAAATGACACAGTAGTTCTTACACAAAGAGAAAAAACATTTCTCCAGAATGAAAGGAGCTGAAATATCAGATGCATTATAACCATCAGAAACAAAGGGGAACTTTCTAGTTAGTCATTTGTGAGTGAGAAGATTCAGAAAATCTCCTTCCGACCATACATTCACATAGAACTAATTCTACAATTCTAAATTAAAATGATCTATCAATTCACAGAATAAAAGGAGAAATCTCTGAAAACTAAAGTTCAGCTACTGTGACAACACAATGTCATGTCTAAGTCAAGCTCATACATGAACTAATGTAATAATATGAAATAACCATCTTTTGTTTATGCTGATTTTTTCCAATAACATCTTTGGTGTCACACATTTCCAAATGGCCCTCAAGAATTTACATTATTTAAGTGTTACATTTAGAAAGTAGAAAACTTTACAAAACTTACTTCACGTTCAAGAATTGCACTTACCAGAGCCAAATAAATGAACCAAGAAACTGTTGAAGACAGCAGCTACAAGATTTACAATTTGCAGAACAAAAAAATGTTGTGCATTTAAATGAAAACAAGTCCTCAAGAGAACTTTATAACATGAAATCTCATTTTACTTATCTGCAACTCTTTTAATCAGCTCTTCTCAAAGGCAGAACCTCTCAGGGATTCTGATTACCCCAGAATATAGATGCTGATAACTCTGCATTAGGCAGAAGCTGGTCCACTTATTCATCTTATCTACAGTATATTCAAAATATGACATTAAGAGAATTCCACAAAGCATTTTCTTCCAGCCATTTTATATTATATTTCAGTTTCAACACGCTTATTCTGGACAAATTTTTCCCTTTAATTCCCATGGAGTCCAGCTGAGTCAGCTCTGAGCAGTCCTCAAACAGCTGGAGGATGCTGATGGAAGCCCCCCCAGCAATGGCAATCAAGCACAGAGCCTTGAGGCCAAAGCTCAGGATCTGAGGCAGGGCTGGCACTGATCTGGGAGTGTCTGCTGAGCACGAAGCAAGGACTGTCACAGCACCAGTGTGGTACCTCCCCATCTCCCAGGGACACCATTCCATGCTTCCCCTAATGCCCGTTTCGCTCCTCATCGCTCCCGCACTGCCGCATTTCTTAAGGTTAAATCCAAAGCTTATGTCTCCACACTGGCTGCATGGATTTTTATCGTTCTCCACCATCTCCTCACTTAAAATAACTTTTTAAAACTCACTGGACAATCATGACCAAACCTGAGAAAAGCAGAGTGGTTGTCATTATGAAATTCTCACAGGTTTTATTAAAACAGGTACTTAAAGAGATTAAAACCCTGCCCATCCCAGTGACGATAAACCACACACAGGCTCCCCCTCTATCAGAGTATGAAGAATCTCTGCAATCAGACTAGAGGCTTAAATCTAAATCTTAAATGCACACTACTTCATTTTGTTTAAAATTTGATTTCTAGAAGGCAAATCTTAAATACGAAAAACGAATGTTAAGAGCACAATTGTGGAACAAAACCATTAAAAATGCATAATGAATCAACATATGCTATTAATTGGATTGTTTCTTCCCGCTCTTAATCACAATTAAGGAAGACACAACAAAGAATCATTCTTAAAAATTAAAATGCAATAGAACAGTGGGGGTGTTCAGACACATAATAGCAAGCATTTACCATCCAACTGTTCTGCAGCTGCAATGAAGACATTTTTTAGCAATTGATTTAGGATATTACTAAGAGCATCCTCCTAGATATCCATGGAATTTTGAAAGAATTGAGGGTACTTTTAACACCAGACACTGGGAATGGAGACACAAGAGGAATGACGGGGCAACCACTCTAAAGTAATTCCCATAAATGACTGCCAGCTAAACCCAAAAGCTCTTTTTTAATGCAGATCTTTGAATTCTGCATGGGGAGAAGCTAAGTTACATCTTAAATGGTTCCTTATTATAAATGAGGAGCCATTAGGAGCTGCCTTTCCCGAGCAGTGCAGTGTCTGCTGTACAGAAAGCAGTGAACACACAGCAAAATGCTGAACTGAAATCCCATCCCATCCTAGCTCAGCTGAACTTTGCCAGCTCTCCCAACAGAATGCTAGCTGACACCATAATGAAGATTCATGCTACCAGTATAATTAAGGATGAAACAATTACTCAAAAATCATTATTTTGCTCTCAGTTTTCAATTGTTGAGCGTGAGTGTTATTTTGAAACTCAAAGATTTATTTTTTGGTGAAGTCTTTGAAGTCTTCACAGTTTTAGAGAGAACATCTTCAGAAGATACGCTTGGGAGCCGTCTTTGGGAATTGTTCTGTTTAGGAAACACTGAAATGAAGCAGAGTGAGGGAAAGGCTAACGCTGCCTGGGCTGGTAACGCTCGTGTGACACCCAGGCACACCAGCAGTGACAGGAGCAGCGCCAGCAGCGGCCACGGCACAGGGGACACCACCACAAACACACAAAGACCCCACACCCAGGGATCCTCCGATGCACAACAGGCAACACCGCTATAGTTCCAAGCATGCCAATTCTTCATGCACACAAACCCAAACACGCTCAGGGACAATGCTCAGGACCAAATTTTGTACAAACTTCAGGAGAAACTTAACGCAGAGCAAGTCCCAGCTGATACCAGTTCCTAATCAAATGTGGTAGACTCCAAATCAACTCTTCAGTAATGTAAATTATCCTTTTGAAAGTCTTTTTTGGAGCCTTTTTAAGTTAATGTGTGAAGTTTTGCAGAAAATGTGTCACTTTCTCTTTGAACAAGTCTTTCTTTCATGGTACAGCACCATAAGGTAAATTATCTTTGAGGAACATAAAGCACACTCAAGTCACTCCTTTCTTTTGAATGTAGGACATCTGAAAATTGATGGAAATTTTATTGGCCCTGGGTCATAATGTTTAACAGGTTTATCTAATTTCATTCCAGAGCATTTACATAGTCATATACATTTTTTTTTCTTTCTAATCATAACCATCCTTTGACTTTTTTTTAAGCAGCCTAGAAAAGTGCAAGGAAAGGACAGCAAGATTTCTGCACCCAAAACTTCAGGGAGCATTTGCAATACATTTCTTGAGAATAAACAATGTGAACTCACAAACACATGAAGGTCACATTGAGAAATTAGTTAAAATAGAGCCAAAAGCTAATCCTGTTAGATGAAGTTAGACCAGTTTTTTGCAATCATGGCCTTAAATTTTTATCATCTGTGCAGATCAGAAAATGCAAATACACCAGAGAAAAATTAAAACCTAAAATTAAAAAAAGTATCTGAAAATCATCATCATCTTATCTGAACAGATATAAGCGTGATGGAAGAATAATAATGTTATATCTGCTTATCAAAGTATTTAGAAGACAAAAAAAAAATCATTCAAAATCTGCCTATGGCCAACTTTTTCTGACTTTGTGTCACATTTACTTTGAATAAATTTTGCTTTTTTATTATAAGCTAGCAAGACAAACATTTGTTATCTACTGTCACAATGAGATAGAACTGCCATAGGCAAAGCTACTAGACATGTGTCTTTTTAGAAAACACGAGATTGGGGCTGTTGGGCGAAAAGAAAGGAAGGAAGCACCGGAATCCTTTATATTGTGGAAAATTGGAAGAAACATCATTTTATCATAATGACAGTTGTCATTGGCATTTTGTGTCTTCCCAAGGAAGTTCGATATTTTCTTGATATGATGGCAAAGGCTGTTAAATAAATACATTTTCCCCACTTGATCAGCATTTTGCAGGACTGTGCGAGCACACAGAGCGCAGCCTTTTTCTAACTACGGAGCACAGAGGGAGCAACACAAACCAGGGCAGGTTGCAGCACTCGGTAAACCAGGAGATCTCTTGGCAAGGGAGGTTCCAGGGCTGTGTCAGAGCCGTGGCCCTGCAGACACTCACTCACCTGCAGGTAAGTACTTGAGCTGGTTGTTGGCCAGGCGCAGGTGCCGCAAGGACCTCAGGCGGCCGATCTCGGGACACACGATCTCCAGGGCATTGTCACTCAGGTCCAGGAACTGCAGCTTAACCAGGGAGCCAATGGCTTGTGAGAGAACAGATTAAAACGGGAATGTGACCCGAGAGCAACATCCAGCTCTGCACAGGACTGCGCGAGGAGAACAAGGCACAGGAGCCAGCTGTGTCTGAGCACATCTCGAGGTGTCAGAGCCGGTCTGTGACACCGGCTGGGGAAATGCTGCTCTGGCTGACAAACAGCTCTGCTGGCACTGAGACGGGGTAACAAACACAGGGAAGTACAGAATTCTCCCATCCCCACATTCTCCTCTGACAATTCTGCTCTCAAACCACTTTCTCCATTCTCTTCCTTTGACTCTATCCAATTTATATTCAGAAAGAGCATGAATTGAACACAAATTCCTCAAGTTGGGCCCGTAACTCTGCAATTAAGTCAAGGAAAAGAAACTAGTACAAGTTCTTGCTTCTTTGGGTTTCAAATCTGTCATGATCTAAACCAGCAGAGTATTCAGTGTGGTAACTGCCTGCAAGCAGCAGACACTCCGGATTTTTTTGTTTCTGCAGATGAGTGCCATTTAGCCTTTTCACTTTCTGCAATTAGAACCGGAGCAAACAGCATTTAGGTGCATTTGAGAATTCATTAAAAGAATTTAACATAGCATAAACAAGGATATTATCAACTAGAAGCCACACTGGTATGTTTTGTATGAAAATCTTTAATGTTTTATGGGAAAATAAAGGAAAAATAGGCCTCTTCAAAGAAGAAAAATGAATATTTTATGATTCCTGCCACTTATTGTGAGCTGGTAGATTACTTACCTTCAGGTACAACAACTATGTTATTTGAATGAAGGTACCTGCGGGGAGGAGAAAAAAGCAGAGGACACCACCTGTTACCCTCAAGGACTTGTGCTACATCATCAGTTTGTAAAATATCCCGTTTCAGACTGCAAGAGCACCCTCAAAGCCCTTCCTCCCCATGACCACAAAAGCTGTGGAAACTGTACGAACTGGCAATGGACAGGTACTTAAATTTCACTTGGATTATTAAATGATTAGCATAAAAATAAAAGAAAATTACATACAATTATGTAAAACAAACCATTCACAGCTCCAATAATAATGGGCTTTAGTTTTGAGAGTCATACGGAGGAAAACAAAAAGGGAAAGGAATAAGCAGAGAGAATAACCAGAATGAATCATATTTGATCACCAGGTTATTTGACACTAAATGCTGGCCAAGGAAAGGAAAAAAGCCCCCACCCACACAAGTTATACAATTACAAACATTTTCCCCTGCACATACACTCTCACACCTTTCCTGAAGAAATAAACGCACGATCTATTCACTGCAAGTGGGTTTTTCAAACTTGAAGTACATTTTTCAAAAGCAAAACCCAATCTTACACATGGTTATTTATGCAGCTCCAGAGGGTGGCCAGATCTCTCACTAAGAATATTCAGCACCCTCTGATGGAGCACTTCCAGTACTTCTGGTAACATAAACACTCATCTTAGATTTACACATTTCAGATTTCAATCATCATCGCTGCAAAAGAACAATTGGATCTTGTGGAAAATAACAATAAAAAAAATTTCCAGTATTGATAACCAGCTCTAAAGGAATACTGAGTACTCAGTGTTCAATTGCTTAGGCACACATGGAATTATTTTCATGGCAGGTTTTTTCCAGTATATTCCAAGAGCACTTCCTAAAGTAGGAGCCTCTCTTCAGGGAGACAGAACAAGGGAAAAGACATTTGGACATTTCAACTGCACAGGGCATCTGAGCCTTCTCTTTTTCTTTGTTGCTAAAAAGTTAACAAATGTAAGAATAGGATATATGAGAATTCTCCTACCCATTTCAGCTGCAGCTCCTGGAAGTATTTGTGAACTACTTCACTTAAACTAAAAAAAAAACTGTATCATGAGGAGCTATACCTCATTGCCCAGCATCAGGGGCATGATATCCAAAGAAAAACACACAACAGTGAAATTACTAGGCATGTGATTTTTAGGAAAATAAGTTAAGTTTGTCTCTCAAAATTGAAAGCTACTGTAACAAATTATTCTTTAAATAAATCTTTATTTTGTGGCCTCTTCTCTGACAACAAAACACCTCTTATTATCTCATCAAAAACTGACTTGTCCTGTTAGAGCTACACAAACCAGGGGCCCTTTGCAGCTCTCTCTAGACCACCAGAATGTTTGGGATAATGGTGGGACCACTGAGCTTGCTGAACACCAAATAATTATGCCTGACTCCCATCAATGTTAGTAAGAAATTATTTTAAGCTGTAATTTAAACAGGTTTTCCTAAAAGCACCATCAAATAACACAGAGGTTTCCTGGTGCCCGGTGGCAAATCATGGTATCAAATATAAAAATATTTATTTTACTGCTTCAGAGCACAAACACTCTCCAGACAGGGGCACCGTGAGATAGGAGTCGCTCTTGAGCGAGTCAGAGACTGCAGTGACCTGAAAAGCAGTTCAGTTACGCTGTGGCCACAGGCACCAGCAAGGTGGAGTTAGGGCCACGTGAGGATGACAAGACCCAACAGCTGAGGGCATCGACTCCTCAGATAAACACCTCCCGAGTGGAGCCGGCCATTGAATAAACACAATCCACGCTCCACCAGTTACATCTGAAGCAGAGACAAAGGAGTTAAAAGGCAAAAAGAGGATGTGCCTTTCAACCTCCCGCTGCCAATCCTACCACAGAAGGGACTCACAACGTTTAAGAAAAGGGGAAGGAAGAAAACGTTGTCTCAGGGGATTAAGTCTGAAATTAATTGTCAAAATAATCCAGTTCATGGGACATCCATTTTTTGGACAAGCCTGGATGAACTGCTCTGCCTACAGCAATCATCATTCCATCGTTACTACCCCTACATGCTCGTCCCTGCTCCTATTTGACAATCTGTGACTTGGTTCCAAAAACTGATTACTACAATCAGCAGGCCTGAGATGATAAAATCCCTGGGAGCTGGGGTGGCAGTGAGCAGCTGGGACGGGCTGGAGGCTGTAACCTGTTACTCTGTCACAACCCCCTGACCACTGCGCCGGGAGCTTCCAGGGCTTTGTGACAAGTCTACACAGAATTTAGGGGGTAAGTGTTTTTTCCCTGAGCAGTATAGACACTTGTATAAAGGTTCTTCTCATACAATAAACAAGAAATTAAAAAAATAAAATGGGACTGAATGCATCAAAAAAAAGCCCAGCAACAAGAAAAAATTACCCTTTCTTGCCCTCCACAAAAGCCCTTCACACTCAAGAGACAGGCTATGTGCAAGCAATACATTCTAGATTATTTTAAGATGAGACAGATAAACATAATAAAAATATATTAGAACTCCTACATAAACTCACAATTCCACGAGGTTTGGAAGCTTCTGTGCAAGGTTTTCTGGCTGAAAAAGAGTTAGAGAGATTTTTCAGGTTTCAAAACACAAACCAGACACACACATATTGCGCACCCAAGTCATTTTAATCACCACACTAGAACATGTCAGCAGGAAAAATGGCAACAAGGAGTGTCTATACAAGACCCTGTGTTCATACCCACAAATATCCATCAGGGCAATCAGGGATGGATCCTGGGTGAGCAATTCACTACTGAGCAGAACTACAGCCTAGAGGTGACATTATCATGTCCTCAGCAAAACGGGAGTCGGAATTCTGAGAGTGGAAAGATGGATTACCTAATCTACTTTTGAAAATATATTCAAATAAATGAGTTAGTTAAAGGCAAGAGATTGCTAAGAAGTTGCAGCCTTTACAGACTTAAAGCAGGACAAGAACTACACAAGATGTCTAACCAGAACGTATTTTATAATGCTGCTAAACTGGGAAATGACCTACAGTCTTTGTGTAGCTTAATCAATTACCACCAAGCCAGAACTGCTGAATCCATCAAACTAGATTTTCATATTTACATATTAACATGCATATAATTTCCTAACTGCCAACTGATCCCTCGCTGTAATTCTCCTCCTTGGTGGCATTTATAACCATGAACACATATCACAAAATTGGCTTCACAAGTTTCAGACGTTGTGTTGGAAACTGTACTCAAAATTATTCAAAGTTAAGACAGTTTTATTGCTTAAGAAACCTGCTTTAACAGAGATTTGTTTTACTGAAAAAAAGGGTTACGGTAGTGATTCATGCAGAAACAATTGCATTTTAAAAGCAGCTTGATCACATAATTAAATTCCTGTTGAACCTAGAAATATGTGAATGAACATGATGTGATATGTTAAATAGGTGTATTATCTAAAATATGTAACTTTGTGTTCACAGCTTGATGATGGAGGAACGCGCTAACGGGGAAAAGCAATACTGCAATATTCTCAGGTAGCGAACGCGCCTCATGCTGGGTGTGAGTCCCCAGCGCAGTTCGCTTAACTCGGAGCAGCAGTTTACGGGTCAGGCGGAGAAATGCCGGGTGAGGTGAAGGCAGCGCGGCGGAGCTGCCGAGCCCGAGCGGCGCCGTGGCTGAGCCGGGGCTGCCACCTCGCGGCGGCTCCGCCACGCCGCGCTCACCGCCCGCACGGCTTTCCCCCGGGCCGGCATCAAAGCTTCAACCGGGAAAATGCGCGCAGGCACAAAAATAAAAATAAATCAAGCCTTAACTGAAAGAAAAGTGTGGGAAACACCAAATTCACTGCCATCCTACAGCCTGTATTACACTAAGGACGCTAACCCGAGCCATAGGCTATTGTCACTATCTCACCTGCTGCTCTCAGAACAGGACAGTGCCACACAGTCTGAGGTTGTAAATTAAGAACAATTATCCTTGATCTTGCTTCTGACAGAGCCAACAGGGCAAACACCTATTTCCTTTGAATAGATGGGGAGATTGGGAACTGGAAGAGTCTTGTTATCGATGATTTACTGAGCAGTGGGAAGATTTGATGCTGGGATACAGGTGTGCTGCGTGGCTCCCTGATCCATCCATTATGTCACAGCACTCCATCACTTCCATCTTGCCAATGAAGACAAAAATGGAATTATTCTTAGCCAAGGTAAATTCTGTCAGCGGAACTATCCCAGACATTTCATAGGAGTCATCTGTCAAGGACAGGAGTCATTTCAGAAGAGCAAAGAGCAAAAGCTGATTTAGTAATTTATTTTCAGAATTCTGCCAAAATGAACCAGTGGGACAAAAGTACCACCTAATTTTAGAGAAACATGGTGCAGGTTTAGTTCTGATGGTTGCTAATAATGTTTATGCCATTTCAAGTGTTTATTGATGAGCTACTGCACCTTGCATCAGAAAAGTATCAGGAAGACAAATCTTCCTTCAATAATTTGTTTTCAGCTCTTCTCAGATGAGATTTCCACTGCCCCAGTGTACCGGATTTACTACGACTTTACTAAAATTGAGATCACTACTTGTCCTACCAGTAGTGGACATCAAAAAACCTCATTATGAAATTTTGCTTTGTAAAATATCTATGATTTCTGTTTTCCCCAGTTCCTCCTGGTTTTTTTCTCCATCAATCTCTCAACCTTCTCTCCCAGGGCATGTTCTCTAAAAGTTCCTCCCTGCTGCTCTCTAGGTTCTCTCCGATTGACCCAGGCTGCTCAAGAGTATGAAACTCTCTGCTCCAGCTTGTGCTTTATCAGTATCCAATAATTACTTCCTTCTGCTTTTAATGGAGATTGTGAAACTTTCCACGTTCCAAAAAGACATCTGCCTTTTTTTGTAACATGCTGCTGACTTGATCTATTTTGGTCCACTACGACTTCCAACATCTCTTCTGTGGAACAGATGCTCAGTGAATGACACCCAAATTTGTTTGCCTTGTTCCAACAATAGTGCTGAGCACTTGAATGAGATCCCAACAAGGCACATTATGAGCAAGTTATCCTGATTGCTGTGGATCTAATCATGCTCTGCTTCACGCTGTTTGAAAGCAATTTTGCCTAAATACAATCCACATTTTAACCTTTGTTTCAGTGTCTTTATCCAGGTCTTAACACTGACATGCAAAACTCCCCTTGTTGTTTCACCTTTTGAGCAGTGCAAAGGTGGTGAACCTAACTGCACTAAATCATCAGTGAATTTCATGAAGTGTCAAGGCAGAGCTGTTTACACTCTTTGGCTAATTTTATAGCAGTTTTGATTTGTAACCATGAACCCTATCCTCCTGGTAAATTATTACACATTATTAAACAACTGCCCAGAACCAGAGTGCCAAAATAATCCTCTACAGCACATGTCAACTTAAGTGACCCATTCAAGCTGCAGAAAAGGCATAAAATCTTCAGAATCCTTTCAGCTTTTGGCCCTTAGAGTACTGGACTTGTTCTAGGAAACACTGGAAACTGTACAATTTTGGTGAATTTTAAGTAGTCATGCCCTACAGCTCCTCTACCCTTGCTATTATTTCACCTCTCATACCATGGAAGAGCCCACCAAAAAACCCCAGCCAACAAATCCAAACCAATCAACCAACCAAAAATGGAGACTTGGAGACTTGAGCCTATTGAGAGTGGCAAGTTTTGAATCTATTCTGTCGAGTCTTACCAACTCAGAACATCTCTCAGTTATTTAAATGCCCCACACTGAATTCTGAGGTCACAACTTCCACTCAGGATGAGAATTTCTTCCGTTCAGGGAAAAACAAGAGGAAATCCCCCTAAAAAATCCCACAGCACTGACATTAGCTGTGTTCTCCCATCAGCAGCAGCCCATGGATACAAGTTTTTACTGGCACTTAACAGCAGGTTTGGAATTAGACCCTGAGATTGACACTGCCTTTGAAATTGGGCACACACCGAGGGAAAAGTTGTTCAGCCTCATGAAGAAATGTAGAATAGACTGCATAGTATCTCCTAAGAGGAGAAAGGCCTCACCACTTATTTGACTAAAATGTAGAGGTTAAAAAAACCCAACACAGCAAGCCTGTTGAGAAAACCCCCAGCAGATCTCCAGACCTTCAGAAGGGTAACCATAAAATGTCATGAACTTCCATTTCTTATTCTCTACATTACCTATGCGAGTTCAAGCACTCGTATCTTACATCTGATGACACCACTCAGGGTCAGATTAGCTATAATATTAACTTTTCTTTTTCTGTTTCGAAAATCAGAATTCCTAACCACCCAGACAGTAAACACTGCAATAAAGAGGTTGTCGTACCAATGTGGTCAGGGAATTTCTCTTCATGTAAAGTCTCTCCAAGTACTGCAGCCCCTCATCCTTCAGTAACTCCAGAGGGAAGTGATGGAGATTTCGGTAATTTAGGAACAAGTTCTTGTGCCTCTCCAGCTTTGCCTCAGAGATTGTTTTACACAGTTCTGATGCCATGACTAAGCACCACATCTACTGCATTGCATCTTCGGAGAGCAGACCCATTTCTAGGAGACAAGAAGAGGAAAAAAGCCCAGGATTACCAAGGTGTAGCCATGCCTCCTTTTGCGGGAAGATACTGATTACAGATTATCTGACAATTTATCTAAACACACTTGTTCCAGTTAATGCACAAAGCCCTCAGAACATCCACACCTAAGCTATGTTAGAAGCAACTCTTTGGCTATTTTCAGGATCAGGCTTTAGCGCATGACAGGACCTGAAATAACACAATCTTTAGGTATATTTAATGCTTTTAGTTTCATCCAGGTTCGATGGACCTTTCAGATTATTTTGTCAAAACTGCCACCACAAGAAGAAAAAAAAAAAGCAACCTCTATTAACCATTACTGATGTCCTACATCTATCCTGTGACGTGCTAAAAAAAGAACCCCCAGATAAGAAAAACACACAATTAACCAAGGATTTTAGTCTTAGATGACTAAAAAACACCATTATGTTTTAAGCCAGAAACACAAAAGGCAATGGAAGTTCGATGTGCTTTCCCATATAAAACCAGCGGAATAATTTACCAGTTGGAAGAGATAATTGGGATGGATAGCCAGGAAAGCCATTTCCAAACAATACACTAATACATGAGAAAGCTGCAACTTACAGTGAGAAAATTTATAAAGGGTTAGATAAGACAGCAGATTTCCAGCTCACTCTACTAAAAATAAAACCAGAAAGAACAAAGTGTCAAGCTTTAGCTGACAAATTCAAAACCAGAAAACAAAAGCAGGAAGACAAATTAAAAATTAACTCGTTTCTGAAACATGACTTTATTCAACTTGTTTTTCACATATAACCAAAATTCTACTTATTATTATGCTGCCTAGATTTAGACAACAGCAATGCTGCATCTTTTCAACTATCTGAGAAAAAACATAAGCCCAGACTATTCATTAATTATAGTTACCATTTAGCTACAGACTCGTGTGTATAAATTAATTCCTGTTAACGAAAGGCGAGGACTCAGAACTGCTTCCCACCAATAACATTTTCTATTTTAGTTCATTCCCTCACTGGAGGAGAGGTTTTTAATCACAACAGAGACTGGAAGTGAAGGTCCTGAATCGAGAATCCCATCTGGTGACAGTCATGGTACACAAAACTCTAGCTGAACTGACAACCCAACCTCACAGGTAAATCAAATTACTTCATCAGCTTGAGTAATTCCTTTGATTTGCGGGTAACAGCTCTTAGCAGTGACCTGTGTCCTTCTGGAACAATACACATTTGTGGAGTTTTCAAGAGGTTTTTAACAGTTTTAGCTGTCATAGGGACAGGGCACACACACTGGCCCTTGGCACTCCTGACATTAAAGCTCTTTTAGTCCAGAAGATCAAGGAAATGGAGCCATTACAATTCCCAACTTCACTTCTGTGATCAGCATTAAAATAATTCATAGAAAAGCATTAAAGTCTTTCACGTGCATAACTCTGAGTATTTATTATTAACTGCTGCAATATAAGACATTGTAAAAGAAAGCTCATCTTTCTCTGATTTTTTTTTTTCAAATCAGAAACTGAGAAATGACAAAACATATCCATAAATATCCAATAGCCTTCCAATTTGTCCAGAGATGCTTTTCAGGTGTTCTGCACTTGTGGGCTTTTTTTCAGAGCTGTGACTCCGTGTAACAACCGCACATTCAGCCGTGGCACACACGGACACGCAGCCCCACAGATGCAAAGTCCACTCACAATCCACTTTGGCTCTTACTTCAAGGGAACCTCCTCCTACTCCCTTCCACACCGCCAGCCAAACTTTTCCTCCCTCAATTATCTTTTTCCAAGGATGAGGCGCAGCCTTACCAAAGAGGAACAGCCACAACCACGGTCTTTAAGGGAGGTAAAACAGGAGGATGAGGGCTGATAGCGACAGCGACGACGGCCCTGTGAGGAGCCGGGTCCTTCAGGGAAGGGCGAGGAGGAAGGGGGCACGGGGGAGAGGGGGAACGCGGGGAAAGAGAGGTGGGAAGGGGGGAGAAACGGGGGAAAGAGGGGCAATGGGGACAGGGGGAAGCGAAGGAGGAACGGGGAGACAAGCGGGGAACAGGGGGAACGGGCCGGGCCACAGCGCGCACACCCTCACGGAGAGGCGCCGTGTCCGCACGGTCCGGCGAGCAGAGAGTGGGGG
>VYZT01020684.1:2371-16660 GCA_013400735.1 Pomatostomus ruficeps
TGCTACAATCATTCATTCCACGCTTTGGCAGCAAATTTTATCAAAAGTCACAAACACATAGAGCATACATACACATGTGTACATCTCTGTATACTTTTCATACACACACAAAGCAGTCAGCTGCCAAACCTCAAAAGTGGCACACAACATGACCAAAAATTTAAAAATTCAGCCATTAGTGCAACACACTGGGAAGACTGGGAGAAGCATTCCCACATTATATATATGAGTCTTCTTATAGTTTTGTTGTCAGAATTATTTCTTTATACTAAAATATTGTTTCCTTAACGTAAGCCAGATCAAATTTGTGTAGGACCAAGATAATACTGAAACAAGCCTGAAGCATCTCTTGACAGGAAAGCCTTAAAATGTCTTTCTTGACCTCCTCACACCTCAAGATTTGTTAAATTTTATTTTACTTTTATATTACTTACCAGGAAAAGGATGAATTTTAGTAGCAGATACAGCTCTTCTTGCATGTCTGGAATCCTTTCTTCTTAGAGTAGTAGAAACTGATGTTGCTACTCTGTGTTTATAATCTGCTTTAAACAAAATGTCTTAGCATCAGCCCTGATTAGAAGGAAAGCTTGTAAACCCCTTATTATTAAACTGTTGAATACCTTGGAAAGTGTTCAAAAAATCAGGAAGGTGTTGGAATAAGGTGATGTGGAAAACCAAGGGCCAGATGATTTGTATTTTCCTGAATGAATGGCTCTTCCTCAGCACCCAGTTCATAAACTCTCAGTCTTTCCACCCTTCTGCTGCTCTCTAAATAATTGCAGACAGTTGTGCAGCTGTTGTGGTTAGCCCTGTTCAGCAGTGACTGCAGTCTGGGGCTCAGCCAGCTTCTGGTGACAGGCTCGCTCCAATTCTATGTAACAGAATTTATTTTTATCTTTTTCCTTTGAGAAATTCATTAAGTTAAAATTATTCAGGTCATGATTTTTTTATGAATAGCCAGTGGAGATCTAAAACACTGAAGCCTCAAGCATACACTGTAACAGTTAATGTCAAAGCTCTGGAAATGTTTGTGAGACAAGAGTGGAAGGGAATAAGCAAAACAATTAATTTCTAGTTTAGGGCCTTTGTCATGGATCTATTGTGACCTCCACCAAGTTTATTTGGATATTTTATTTTATGCAGTCATGAAAATAGCTGAATGATTCAGGGAATCTCAGAGTCCACCTAGCAGAATATCCTACAAGGTCTCAAGAGGAAATGAATAATTCCACATTTCTTAACAGCTTTCAGTGGTGCTCAGAAATTAAAAGAAAAACTACTAGCTGAACTATAGCTGGAAAAAATCATAACAGCTGTTTTAGGAATATTGTAATGTTCTGCCCTGTTCTTTGAACACCACTGAAAAAAATTAGTGTGTACACTTGCAATGAAAGGTGGCATCTTAATATATACACATAAATTTTATTTTTTATGTGCTTGTCTTTTTATCAGTAACATAATGATGTTGGTTACGATGTTCTATATTATAAATTTAACTCATAAACCCACTTTTCCTCAATTAACAGAAAATGTATCCTTGAAGCATATAAGTAATTAGAAGCCTCAAAAGGGCATCTTTTCCTCCATGCTTGTGTTCACGATGACTCTGAAAAATCTGAATTTAATAAAAAAGTGATGTTTAAGAATAAAGGTAGTAGATCATTAATCATCACTACTTAACAGTTCTGCATTAAAAGTAGAATGTTATGACTCCGAGCATAGAAAATCAGAGACATGACATTTATAAGTAGTTTTCAAATTACAAATGAAAGTCCTTTCAATTAGAGCACTTAATGGCCCACTTATAAAATCTTAGTTTACACTTTGTGAAGTTTTTATATACATAAAATGGGTCTCAGAGTTTGGTTCTAGCAATAAGTAAAATATCATGTATTTTAAGCAAGATAATCTGGTACAGGAGTCCCTTTCAGTGGGGTGGGAGAGTACAAATGACATCTCAAGCAACTATTTTGCTTATTCATTGAAAATATATGCATAAAGAATTTACAATATGCAAAAAAATTACAGACACACTTTGTGTGTGGGCACTCTTCTTTCTTCTCTTATGATTACTGCTAGACTCCAATTGCTCTTTCATTACAAAACTACCTGTGCATACAGCAAGGACGATCAGGGGAATGGATATAGCTTATCATTTGATTTATTACCCTGTGACCAGGGTGTCCTTCAGCACCTCTGAACTACGGGGGAATGGACACCTGCCTGGGAACACCAACTAAATGCTGGTTGTCTGGAGGCATCCTGCCCACTCAGGGCCGACGTGCGCAGAAACTCTCTGGAAATTGCTGTGGAAAGCATCTAAAAGCTATTCCCTCGGGTAACAGCTTAAGTAATATTCTTTTCACCGTGATGAAAGAGAGTGTGCTCCCGGTACCACCTACCTCTGACTTGGGAAGAGAAACAAGGACCAGCTGCTGACAAGAGGTCAATTTTCTGCACTGTTTTTGTATAGAGGACTTTACCTTGCTTGCTCAAAAGTCTCAAGCTCAGGGTACTCCTACAATTTTATTCTTGTTTTATTCATTGTATATTGCTAGAAAAAAATACTGTAAATCTGATTTCAGCCTGTATTGCAAGAGAATTGCATAGGAAGGCCCTGTCTTGGCTGAAGGAATACTGTAGAAACAGTCGCTTCAGTCTCTAAATTAATGGCATGTTCTCTCATAGCAAAGTTCTAATCACTTGGAATAGTCAATAGAGATGGTTCAGAAATCACAGCAATGATTTCTTTGCTGAAATAATAGCAAAGAGATGAAATGTTATCTGGGCTTAATTCACCTTGGTTGCCCTGCATGGGATTACACCACCAATGAATTTGAATAGCCAGTTTTTAGGACAGACAGATAAGTATCTATCTACTCATATGTATCCTGTCAGTTTTCGTGACTATCACCTAAATCAATCATCTTCAGGAAGAAAAGGCTATTTCAATTCACTTATACTGGTCATTGGCATTTCTGCTTAAAACCTTCCACAAATTGTAACAGTAATAGTTTCATCTACTGGAATCAGTGTGAAAACAGAAGTTCATATCACTAAACCACCAAGCATCTGTCAAAAACCTCACGTTTAATTTGCCATCAATAGACTTGGATTTGCATCCACAATTTTTGCATCCATCAAAGAGGTGAGAGGTGATACTATCAATCATCTGAGTATTTCAGTCAGTCTCTAAGAAGCTTTTACCATTTGACAATCAAAATATCAGTGTCTGAGCTACAGTAATAATCAACAGTTTTGTTATTGTAAATTAATATATTTTTACTCACATAGAAATTTAAACTCATGCAGATTAACTTTTCATTACTTACAGTTTTGTTTCTTTTCTTGGACTATTTTGTAGATGACGATTGAAATAGTAAATACAAAAACTACTGGAATCATAGTGAACCAAGTGATCTTTGCCGTACACATTGGATCTGTCCATAAAATGAACAAGAGAGAAAATTAAGCACCAAATCACTGGCAGAGACAAGCAGAACATTCCATGTTGGTAGGTTTTTGGACTACAGATAAAAACAAAACAAAACAAAACAAACAAAAAAGAGATTATGCCTTTTTTCTTTCAGCCTTCACTGTTTTTTGATTTTAGGTTTCCTGTCTACAGTTTAGCTTCATTTTCGCCTGTATTTATCTCCCTGTGGCTGAAATAGATACAGGTGACTAAGTGAATGAAAACTTTTCAACTCAGCCAATGAAAATACTTCAAAGATCAACATTTATATGTAAGATAGAACAAGGGTAATACATGTCCCCTCTGTCTGGATAGAGCAGGGAAGGAATTGGTCCACTGTCCAACATTGGCCTGTACTGGCATTCTTAACTTCCTCATCGATCTTCATATATGAGCGAAGGTAAGATTCTACACAGAGAAATTTTCTTATAAAAAAGTGAGGAAGTGCCACCAACAGGAGCCCTCTGGGGAATTCCTTTAACTAAAGTTGGCTTGAGGGAGAATCACATGGGACTGGATGCAGGAGATAGGCTGCTCTTTCGGACAACAGCTGCTGCAGAAATGCACCCACATTCCACAGGCAATTAGTTCAATAACTAGTACAAGTCAGGACTATATACAACAAAGAAACAATGGGGAGAACTTTCCTCTCTGGTTGTTTGAATGGCCTTACAAACTTCTTTGGCAGCTGCATGTTAATGCATACCTTAGCACTGTCAAATACCTGTTTTAGAAAACAGTTATGTTACTATGACTCATAAAAAATCAAATTACAGACTGTAGACAAATCAATGTTTCCCTTTCCCTGACTTAGAATAGCATCATTAGACTGACTCCGACTTCCCTTGTATCTTATCCATCGAGAACTCATGAGGTAAATGCCAACAATTCCATGGTTCATCCCTACTGATTTAGAACTAAAAATATCTTTTATACAGTAATCTGCCTTTTAAACAGAGCACTCTACCCTATCTTGTAGTGGTTTGTAATGACTTCAGTATAAGCCTTGCTTTGTAAAAGCCCTGAGCGCCTCTTTAGCTTTGTTCTGAAGTAAAGAGGAAGAAAAGATGTGTTGTTAATTTTCATTGCTAATATGAGATAAGGACTACCCAGGTAAATCAGTATTAGCAAAGGGTGGTTAGTTCATTGTATTGACACGACTTAGCAGGGAAAGTTACAAATTATGCTCCTCTCATGGTTAGACACACTTATTAAAAAAAAAAAACAAAACAAAACCACAAACCCTAAACAATCCTTTCTACTCTACGATTTTCCCTGGACTTATGTAACATATGTTAAGCCAACTGTAAAAAACATTTTTTTCCCAGCAAAGGTACAGCATAAAATGCATTTACCATGTGAAACCAAATGAATGTAATAATTCCGCAATTTCCAAAATACAAATGTTGCATATAGAGAGAAAGGAAGCCCTGACCGTGATCAGGCAATCAGACAAAAAACTCCTGCAGCAACAAAGAGAAATATAAAAAGTTGAAGCTTGTCCTCTGGGAAAACTAAGCTTAGTTCAGCTGAAGATTTATCTTATAAGCATACTCTACTAAGGCTATATAGTAGGATATTGGAGTACAACATTAAGAATGGTTAAACCTATCTCCTGGTTCTTCTACCACTGTAGTTAACAGGGATTTTAAATTTACATCCAAGACAACAGGGTTATGCCATTATCAGGAAAGGGAAAATTATATTTCCAGGTTTTGTCACAAGCAATTTCTAAGTCTGTTGCTGCTAAACAAAAAACCAATGTACAGATATTTACTTTGCTGTATTTCTTCTAGAAAGAAAAAGGCCACAGCTAAACCTGCTTTAAATCAGTATAAAAACCATCAGTTGTTTACTAAAGATTGTTTTTTACTAAGGGATGTTCAAAATTGTATTCTATTCTTGTAAAATATTTAAATATTTTCAAATAGTTGCTGAAAGCAGAGAACAACCTACTGGAGATTTTTTGCAAGATTATATTGTTTCTGGTTTGATTTCCATTCTGACTCTCCTTTGTAACTTACATTCCATGTAAGACTTCAGTTGCAGTGAAATATTTATACAGTCATTTTGGTCTTCCATCATTGCCACCAGACAAGAATGATTTAGCTGTCCTTCGGCTGCATTTCCTTCTCTGACGATAGAATTGTTGATGTGGATTTCCATCAAGTAGTTAGTATTATGCTCCACTTCTTTCTTGGAAACCATAGTGAAATTAAAATATTTATAAAAATAAGTAACATCTTCTGTTTTCACTTCAAGCAAGCCTTTTGCTTTTGGAAATAAAAATTAAAACAAAACTGTTATACAACTGGTAGACCAAGAGACAACTCTCAAAAAGAACAGTGAATTCTCTGTCTCATTTGCAAAAACATACAGGTTTCTACATCACTGACTACGTAAAAAGATGGATAAATATGTACTGTGTAAAGTTACTCTGAACAGATCTGAAGAGCATTGATTATCTATACAAGATATATTTTCCCTGCAAATTATGGCCCTTTTTTCTTTACTATTAGCTTTTTTGGTTGTTGTTTTCATTGTCACTTGTCAAAGACAACAGGCAAAAATCAGGCTATGGAAAGGACAGAACCCAAGTAAAAGCCATATGATGATAGAGATTTGAAATGTGCACATCGTCTATCCGCTCTCAGTTGCAGGAGGTCCTTGCTTCACTTCAAACCACACAGGCTGTGAGACTTGTGCTATGTTTATAAGAAACAGGTGAGATATTGTCGAAAGTGTTGTACAGGTATAACTGAGAACAGAGGTTGTCCACATATAATTTTATTTTTCATACTTGTTAAGACAGCTATTTTGTAATAAGAAAAATATGTGGTTAGGAAAGAACTGAATTTCTTATATTCAGGACTTGGCCTATTGCCCCTGTTGCTGACAATCTTAGAAAGATTCCTCCCCAAAGATTTTCAGGTATTTGCAATTGTATATGGCACAGAAGGAATGTGTTGCTACTGTTCGGAAAAGATGTGTGTGTTGCTACCTCTCCTCTGTACTGCTGTGCCATTCCTTAGTCAGTACTGCTTTCTATAAAACATGTAAGGGCATTTCTGATTCTACCCAGTTGTGGATAATGTAGACTATAGACACAGAAATGGTTATTTCTTACAGTTACCTTTGGAATAGTTACCTACTGAATTAGTTCTTCAGATACTTGCTCACAGCCTATCATCATAATACCAGCAATCTACATGTAGAGTTCCACAATGTCATTTAAAAGCAAATTCAGCTTGAAGAATTATCAGGAGGTACAACTCCTTAGAAATAAATTAAGTACTTTATAAAGTTCTTGCTACCGACATGTTTCACTGACCGCCAGGAATGAATACCACTGAGAATCTGGCACAAAATCTGAATTTTTTAGCCATGCAAAGAAAAGTTAAAAACCCCCATTCATTCAAAGACTTGTAAAGACCATAGAGAACCAGGAGGATATAATTTTCTTTTAAGTACCAAATAAAAACATGTCTTTTATTTTGTAATTAACTACTCCAAAATTAAGTATTTCTCTTATCCTACTTACTTTTTTTAGCTATTGACCCTGATCCTTGATCAACATTCACATCCTTCTTGGATTCATACTCTGTCTGTTTAGGATGGGACTGCTGTTCCCTCCAGGATGACTGGCAAATACATGGAATATTTTGGAAATTGGAATTATTTACAACGACCTTCAGCAAAATACTCTGGTTTTCTCTTCTTTGTTGCACTGATCTTTTGTAAAAATTGTTAAAAGTACAAAGTGGAAAAGTGGTGTTATTTGACGAACAGGTATCCATGCATGACACAATTACAGTGTTGGCTGTAAAAGAAAAAGTACTGTATTAGCCAGACAGTCATATAGGACACATGGACAAGTGTGTACATAGAAGTATCATAGACCCTATTCCAACATCTTACGATGAAATGCACTTTTTTTTTCTTGAGGGTTATGAAAGGATGTTGACTCCATCATATGGAAGAGAAAGCAAGTACAGAGTCTTCCCACAACCTAGATGCTGGATTTTATTTGCTGAATTGTATTAAAACTCTTGTAACAGTAACTGGAATTTGTGATGGTATCTAGTCACATTCCTGTTTCAAAGCTGCTCCAATTTGACTCTTCTTCAAAAGAAGAGAAAGAACAATTGTGCTTCTTCAAAAGAAGAGAAAGCATGTTTGGGAGAGGGAACTTAGCCCTGGAACTGTGCAGTTGCCACACTCCAGTGCAATCACATTGTAAAGTAGCTGTAAGAGGGATGAAAGCTTTCTTTCCAAAAGACATTGAAATCACAGAATGAAAATACACAGAAATGCTGCTGAATCCTCCAGCCACACCCTTCACATTCTCTTATATTCAGTCAACAAACATGGATTTTAATTATGACCATTTGGTTTGGTATTCATAGTCAAATTTCAGTATCAAACTACTGTAGCTAGAGTACATTAATGCAGTTCTGGCAAGCAGCAAAAAACACATAGTTATAAATTAATGTGAGTCTGTCTTCCACATTACATTAGGGTTTTATCATGCAAATTTTTACTTGTGCTAATTTTGAACTACTTTTTCAGCATACAGAAAATCAAGAATAAAAAAAATTTGTGTGACCCCAACATGAAATATGTATTTATGAACAACCACTTCCCAGAGTTAATGCAGCACAAACCTATAGATTTGTAGCTATGTTTCCAATTCTAGTACTACCCTTGCATTTCTATAAAGGGGAAATTTTGTATCTAACTCCCATTAAGAACAACTGGAGCAATGTGTTCATAAATCCTTATGCATTGAGAGTAAGATATAGCCTTTAGTTGTTCCAGTGCTCAGCAGCAAACTGACAGCTTCAACAGGCCACCTGTGCTCACAGAGCAGCAGGCTGACCTCAGAAAATGGTTCAGTCAGGGATTCCAGACAGGATACAGAAATAAAACCCAAACTCCAGTGATAAAGTCAATTATCATCCCGTTACTAACCCTACATCAGAGGGGGTTTTATTTTTTTTATTTATTTATTTATATATAAACGCCTTATAAAACATAATAAATTGAAATGTAAAACACACAGGCAGGGAAAAGTTCATTTTGATACAAAAAGGAAAAATATCAGACAAAATTTAGGGCTTGATCTTTCCATGAGGCAAGACAAATAATTTTCCTTGAAATGCTTACAATCTGACCCACACAACAGGTCATGGAGAAGGCTTCTGAAATCAAATTCTTCCACCTGAAAGAGGCATTTTGTGTAGAACTTGTCTGTGGAGATGAGCCAGGAACAAAAATTGAATGCTTACTCTGCTCTCATGGCAAGCTATGCCATCTGGGCAACCAGTCTAAAACCACTGCTACAGCTTTCAAGGGCAACTAATCATAATTCCCTAACATATCCTTTTCACCAAGAAATCTGCATGTGGACTTGGGAATCCGCTGACTGGACTGTGACAGCCATCTATGTTCAACACTGTGAAGTCCATTTTGAACTTCACAAACGGCTAAACAGGCTCCAGAGCTGCCTGTGAGCCATGTGAGATGTGTAAAAGGCATGTTATCCGAGTGGAAAAGGTGTGAATGTTGTCGAGTCAGGGAGGGTGCTTGCCACCCTCTTATCATCCTCTTGAAAGATCTCTGCTGAGAAAGCTGATCAAATTATGATCTAGCATAAACAATCGTTTTCTTTTTTTCCATGTCACAGGACTGTGGCCTTTCTAAGGAGATTGCTGAACACTCGAAGAAGGGCTGCAACAACACTACACTTTCCCAGTGGATTACATGGCAGACAGAGAGCCATACCATACCCATAAGAGGCTTGCTCCTTACCGTAGGACTGGGAAGCACCTTCCTAAATGTAAACATCACTCTAGACATGTGGGAAGGATTTTGTAAAATCTGAACACAGGCAGCCTGAGGAATAAAGAGGATTGCTGAGATGAAACTGTGCAAAGTAACTCCAGGAAACGGTTTTATGCAACCATATGCTTAATTTTAAGTTCTGTGATTATTAAATTATTCTATTAAACCTCTGTTTACAGGGTTTTTCATATAAAATCCAAATCCATTAAAACGAAATTATTCACAGGGAAGATCAAAATTTGTAAAAAACATGCTTCCCCTTAAGAAAATCACAAATATTTCACTTTGCATGAGCTTGACTCTTTCCTTTGATATGCAGTATTCTGTTTTGGATCAGAGCAGCAGCATATACAGCTGCATTTTCTATCTCTTCCTTATGTATGCTGTAGTCTCCACATAATTTTGTAAAGCTACAGGACCTACAGTACAAGTTGGGGCATACAGAACTGATAGATTAAAAGAGATATATTCCATCAAGTAGCAGGACCTAAGGGATAGGACTGGGATTGAAAGCATCAGACTCCAAAAGGACAACCTCCTACTCTAAATCAGTGTAATTTAAAGGTTCAGTGACTCATAACCAAACAAGGGGGTTGCTTTACAAATAACAAGGAAACATTTAACTTCTGGTAATGCTGGACTGTATTCTTTTGAAAAAATTCTAAAGGCTTGTTTTTTGCAAATTCATTTCCCCCTAAATTTCTGTTTAATGAGAAATTTCCATTTTTATTCCCTCTCCAGAATGGAAGTAAATGCTGGAGCTTCCCCTGGGATAAGACATCCAGGAATTAGGAGCTTTCTGCCATTCATTTAGGAACCACTCGCAGAGGAAGCACCAGTGATTATATTTCACATCTCAAAAACTTCCAACAATTCTGTCTGCTGGAGCCGCATGGTTTAACCACCAATATGAAACATCTACAAAAAATTCTGTACATTTTAGGTTTGTCAAAAAATCTGAAATAAAACCAGTTTTCAACAGAAGGTTTTTGATGAACCAGAGACCCAAAATCCTTAGAGATCTTGAATAAATTGTTCAACATATTTAGTTTCTAATGTAATTCAGACATCATTACACAGTCTGTTATATAGTCATTTAGTTTTTAAAACATCCAAAATGCAGCAATAATTCTAATTTTCCAAATATAAATCTGTGCTGCTCCAACTATAATTCTATTCTGCTCATATACTTCACAATCTTATTTTAGACACACTGTGATTATAACAGAATTGCAGTGATCACATATTCAAGCCTAAAGCATATTGCAATAAGAGCAATCTAGAAAAATTATCATGGAAAAATGTAATTATTCTTTGATGTCTGACACTAAGGTTAATGTTTTCTTCTGGTAATAGTCATGTCATTGTTTAGTTGCATAATCTGTGCTACAAATACTTTGTTTACTACTGCATGGAGGTAAAACATTAATTATTCCAACATCTGAAACTGAATTATCGATGTTACAATATTCAAAACTTATGACAGCTCACCAAGTTTGTTAATTTATAAACTATAAAAATCTATACATTATATTCCAATTACTGATATGTCCATTCTTTATGGTTAATGAAAAAAATATAAGTAACCTAATCTGGATATTTTGATATAAAATTTGTTCAGAAAATTATATGCGTCATAAAGAAATATGTTTTGATGTCTATGAATATGCTCTTTGTCAAAGGGATGCTTTTTATTATAATATTTATTTATTCAAAAGCTTTCTTAGGAATGGATGTTACAAAATTAGTTTAAAATTAATTTACTAATGGATTTTTTAAAAAGCATTGAATGAATAACTTGCACACATGTGTACTTTGCATTTATCCTAAATCCAGTATCAGCCTTTAGGATCACAAAGAAGTATTTGGCATTTATGCTACAAGATTTGCTTTACTCAGTTACATCTCTTCTCCTCTACTTTTTGTCAGGTTACCACTGCATATGTCTTTCACAGACAGCATCTCATTACCAGATAGTAATTGTACAAAATTTTACAGCATTTAAGTATAAAAACTTCTAAAAAGTTATTTTTGTAGACATAAGCACCTGGTATGGAAGAACATAAGCACTTTAACTACTTTCTTCATGATGAAGGCAGTAAAAATACAGTTGCATGGAAATAGTTACCAAAAATTTTGTGGTGTATGTAAATGAATGACAAACTCCTTTCAAATTGCCACATATAACTAACTTGGTTGGTTATAAATTTTTACAGAAAGAGTCTATATCCTTTGCAAAGCCCACACGAGTGCAGCATTTTAACCATTGCTTTCAGGAAAGCATGTGCCAACTTTTCAATTGCAGACTTCAGAATAAATAAAAAGTTATTTTAAAAGCTGATCACTCACCTTCATGGATTTTGAAAAATTCAGGTAAACACAAAATAAACATGGTAATTATTCCTAGTGCTAATCTGAAGACTACTGGTTTTCTCAAGAGCAAGCACATGTCACTGAAGCACTCCCATCTAACATAGTGGTGGCAACTTCCTGGTTCAGCTTTTAACTTAGTGCAGGCGTTATGCAAAATAACATCGGTTCATTTCCTTTTCTTATAGTGACTTTCCTTTTTACTTCTCACTACATTAAGTTGCAGAAAGCCACATTCTGTTCTTACATGGGCATAGATGAGGATGATTCATTTAATATGCTGAAGAAAAAATTCATGTACCACAACGAAAATAAGAAAAAAAGTAACAGAAACTATTTTATATGTTTGTGATAGTTTTGCTTTAAGAATCCCCTAATAACCACTTTCATATACCTGCTAAACAGTAAATTAATTATCGTTGTGAAGGAATTTTGTTCTCATTTGGCCAAGAAGATTTTTTAAAAATGAGTCAGACCCTCATTATAAACATGAGTCAGAACCACATGAGTCAGTTATGGGGATTTTATTGTTTTATTTATATACATTTGCATAGGGCTAGGTGGAAGAAAACGTTATGTAATAGAGGATGTTTCAGACTTTAATAGACTATTAATTTGATCATTACAATCCAAGGGTTTTGATCTGGCAATCAGTGATATACTAAGTATAATAAACTGAGGATGAGATGTTCATATTATCATTGCTGCTGTATTCTTAAAAGGTGACAGGTGTGTTGCCAATCTGTCAAGTGTCTTCAGTTTGCATTTTACTATTCTTTACACCACAAAAAGACTGGATAGAGCCATTGCTATTTCTATACATCATAGTCACAATTTTTCAGCTAAACTTTTCAGTTAGAAGTGAAGTATTTAGTTTTGACAACCACCATGATATTCTATAAATTTTTCTTATAGCTGAGACTGCAAAGAACATTTTTGAAATGTTCTGAATAAAAGTACTCTGAATAATGCATATGTAAAAACAAACAACTTGACTCAAACATAGAGTAATACAGTACAAAGGATTTCATTAATTCAGAAAGCTGCCTTCTGAAGTATTTTTCCCACAATGCATTAAATATTGAGTACTACCCAAATGAGTAATACTGTTGAAATTAAAATAATAAATGTCCTACAAACTCAAAATGCTCTTCTTGTCATCTAGTTATCTCAAGATAAGTAAGGCAAGTATTCATTCAATAAAAAGAGTCCTAATGAAGCTGTAGTGAATATAAATTTTTAAATATATTTTAAATGTAGCACCTTTATGCAATAAAAGCAATGAAATCAAAGCAAAATGAACTCTGATTTTTTGACAGTATGGTATAATAGAAGCAATGGGATACAAAAAATCATAGGTATGAGTTTAAATGAAAAACATTACACAATTTATATGTCATCCATTAGCAATTTAGCTCTACTTTGTTTTTGCTAGTTTGCATTGCCCCTTAAGTATCTTCCATATCAGTTCCTTATATTTTCTTGTTTTCAAGGTTGTATGGTGTTCACCCATTCTATCTGCCCAAAAGGAATGGAGAAAATACTGGTAAACAGCAGGACGACTTTTCAAGTACTATGTATATCTGTCTCTTTCTGATGCAGACTATTGCCGCTGATGGTAGTACCCAAGCTCAGAATAGATACTGCTTTATAGGATTCCACCCAAGCTCAGGCTGATATAGTATTAACCTGTGGAATATGCTGAGCTTCAGATTCTAGAGACGGTGGCTTCCAAGAACTCTGCAGTAAGCAGATGGGGAATATCTATTTTAGGGCTATTGTGATGGCAGATTTTAGTTTTGTTTCTGAGTTCACATCTGTATGAACTGTCTGCGCATCCCCCAGGGACACCGTAAGCTTTAGACACTGCTGCCCTCGGGCAGTTCAGGTGTGGGTGTGAACTGGCTGAATCAGTGTGTGCGTGTGTGTGTGTGTCCTGGCCACACACCGACCTGGAAAACATGAGCTTTCTTTCTTGGGAACAAGCTTCCCTCCACCTACCTAGTACTTTTTACACAGCTGGAACAACTAGCATCTTTGAAAACCTTCAGTCAAGTTTAGTTTAAACCGGCTGAGTCGTTTAATGCCAGCCGGGATGAGAACTGTCAGACAGGCGAAACGCACAGGCATGCAGGCCATATTTCTGTGCAGAACGAGGCACAGCAAGCGCTGTGTACCTCATTGCTGCATCAAACCTGCACCGCCACTCCTCAGCAATGGCCCCCTGCACCCTTACAGCAGTTTTAGCAGTTGGAGGTGCATCTGGCTGTCACACAGTTATTAATCTGGAAAATTATTCAGCCTCTGGATGGCAGTGGTCACTGGTAAGGCATTGTGTGACGAGTGCAGGAAAGGCTGTGTGTGTTTGCACGAGGTGGTTAGGACCGGCTGCCTCAGCAGCGAGTACAGGAGGCGAAAGGCTGCGGTGTGTGTTACCACAGGTTTATTTCCCCTAAAATGGAGCAGCTACGGAAATGTTTGGCTTTGTGCTTTAGGAAGACAGGCAAAGACACCCGGGGCCACGAGGAGGCACGCCACCGCCTCTGCCGCTCCCGCCGCCCCGCCGGCAGGGGGCGCGCGGCGCGGGCGGTGCCGCAGCC